>JANZXR010140615.1:0-34782 GCA_027575705.1 Erythroxylum echinodendron
TCTCAAATAGGCTATGTCAAACATGTCGTGGGGAGTAATATGCAAATTTTCCATATTAACATTATAAAATACACCCAGAGTTGAAGTAATATGAGCCATCCCAAAAGACGTATTTTTTTTATTAATCACACTTACTATTGATCAAAATATTCTATACGGTGTGTTGATTTTAAGCTTGTGGTCCATGAACCATAAAAAGAAAATTTTTTTAGCTAAGCATTTATTGATTTCGATTTTATTAAAACTGTTAGGCACATAAATTTACGTAATAGTAAATGCTTAGCACTCCAGACTAGAGAATTTGGTGCATTATGTGAATCAAAATGTTTTTCACCCGTGAGAGTGTTCCAATAAGCATCAATGTCAAAATCTGCATGACCATCTAAAATTTTTGCATTCGACAAATTAAACAATTCATGCATGAAAGAATAATTAAGTTTAAAAACATTTCCACCAAACCTAAACTAAAACAGATCCATTTTAGAGCTGTACCTAACTGTTGTGAAAAATTCTAAACTTAGGGTGGCATAAATAGGGACACCGCACTGAACAAATTTATTCCACCCTATATTTGTAGCTAGTTGTTCAAGTTGGTGTCTAACTCCTATATTCTCTAACACTTCAAAATTCAAATACCTAGGAGTGACTATTGCTCTATTCCTAAAGTCACAGAAATGCTCACCTTCTTCTTCTGAATAAATCAGAAATGGGGCTCGATAAGTTGCCGCTAGGTTGGTTTTTCCTTTACAGGAAACTTATTGGCGGAGCTCGTCGATCAGTTGCCTAACCCTAATCATCTTTGGTGGAGCCATTATGAGAAGAACCTACAAAAATTGAGAGAGAGAGAGAGAGAGAGAGAGAGAGAGAGAGTGAAATTCGTAATAGAGAGAGAAAGAGCAAAATCTTAAATAAATCCTTATGTTTTGGATCCACTAATGCATGAAAAACATGAAGGAATGTAAGATTAATGAAAAGGGATGAGGAAAATACCAAGAATCTAGTTGAAAAAATGAAGAGTTTTAGAGAGTGAGAGGAGAGGAAGAGAGGGAGCGAAATTTTGAAAGTAGGTGAGACAAAAAAGAGGGAGGGAAACTTTAAAAAAGAGGGAGGGAAACTTTAAGTTTCCCTCCAGATGGGATTCCTATGCTCACGTAGGATTCCTCTCTAGAAACTCTTTGGAGAGAATTCCCACATCCGTGGGAATCACCACAATTCCTACAGATGTGGGTTTTCTCTCCAAAAACTTTTTGGAGAGATTTTCCACGCTCGTGGGAATCACTTCGAATTAGTGATCCTCACAATTTCAAACCTTTTTCTAAGCTTAAATGAATTCTCTATGATCCCAAAACCTACAAACACATCAAGATAATATCATCAACAAGAAAATAAATTAAAATTCAAACAAAATCAACATAAACATCAATTAAACCCAATTTAAACATGAACATAACTAAAGAATTCAAATAAACAAATAAGTAAACAAAACAATCACAGGATTGTTGACTCCTATGGGTTTCCTCCCATGTAGCGCTTCTATTACCGTAGGTAGCTCGATTCTCGTTTTTACTCATAGCGGTTCAAATGACCAAAATGATAGCGGTGCATAAATTGATCTCAAACTTTATACCGGGGCTACCTTATTCTGGACTCCACCTTCATTATTGTTTTCCTTTCTTCTCCTTGTCTTACGTATTCGTTTCTTCCTGAACGCATTCTCGGGGTACTTAATATTTTTCATCCTTTTTGGAGTTCAGGTTCGTTGATGTCCGTCGGGGCTAGAGTAGGATGATAATGCTTCTTCAACACCTTGAATGTTAACTATTCCTTCCCTACTCTCAGTATTAACTCGCACCTATTAACATCAATAATCGCATAAGCAGTAGCCAGAAACGGTCGCCTAAAAACCATTGGGGTTTCCTCATCTTTACTAATACCAAATATGTAAAAATCCATGGTAAAGACAAATTTTTCAATATGTGGCTGCACATTCTTGATGATCCCTTTCGGTAAATGCATGGTCCTGTAAGCCATTTTCACTAATGTCCTAGTCAGCTCTGGCTCTTCTAGACCTAACTTTTGAATGAATGAATACGGCATCATGTTGATACCTACTCCTAAATCCACAAATGCTTGATCTATCTTAACTTCATTTATACTACAAGAAATAAAAAAGTCTCCTGGGTCTTCTTTCTTTTGTGCTACATGCAGGTTTTCTCTTAATATGTGATTGATAACCTCGTCTTTCGATGACCCCTTTAACATGAGCTTTTTCTGGAGTTTATTTGTCATGTCTGTTATGTTGCTTAACTCCCCATTCTTAGAATTCCGAGTTACTCCACTGAAAGATGGCTTCCACTGAGTAAAGATTTGATGTGGAAGTCTAAGCTGAAGTTCCTTAATCGACTCACTTACTGGTCTACTCGGAAGGACTTCCAACATTATTTGTTCTCTTGTTTGTTTTCATCTTTCTTCCCATGTTTGCTTTCTTTTTTCGCTATCCGAGTAATGGCCATGATTCTTTCCTTTAGATTCACCTCAATGTTGCTTGGTAGACTACCTGCATTTCACAAAGATAAAGTGTTAGCTAGTTGGCCTACCTGAACTTCTAGATTGTGAATAAATGATACATGATTCTTCAAAATCTGATCGAATTTTGCTTCAATTCTCTTCTGATTTTCCTCCTAGCTTGCATGCAACCTTTTATGATTCTCTTCTTGTGCTGCCAATTTAGATCCTAAAACTCCATCATATTATGCATTTTGCTTTCTAATGCTCCGATTCGATCTTGTTGGAATCTTGGCGGTCCTTGTGGTCTTTATTGGTACCTATATTATTGTTACTTCAAGAAAAATTCGGGTGGTTTTTTCAACTCAGATTATATGTGTTAGAATATGGGTTATTACCTCGCTACGACTGACCTAAATACTTGTTCAGTCCCACTAGCTCCCTATAGGAAACATTCCTCTGAGTTGTGGTTATTCTCCCCACACAGCTCATATTGTGCTTGTATTGCCTTAACTGCTAAGGTGGAGGCTCCTTACATGTTGTTTAGCTACTTTATTAGAGTCGTGATCTGAGCCTACAAGGCAATGACTTAGTCAATAGGTATCACAACTTTTTGTTCCTTCTATCCTTGTCTACTCCTCTCGCTTGACCACATGTAGCTGTTGCTTGCCAACTCTTTTAACAGATCATGAGTTGCTTCTACCGTCTTTCTCATCAGTGAACCTCTAGGTGCTGCATCAATTGTGCCCCTTGTGCTTGGATTCACTCCATTATAAAATGTTTGAAGCATAAATTCCTTTGGAAGGTTATGATAGGGACAACTTCTTTGAAGTTCTTTAAATCTCTCCCAAGCTTCGTAGATAGATTCTCCGTCGCTCTGTTGGAAATTTGTTATCTCCTTGATATCCTTGTTGTCTTTGTCAATGGAAAATAATTTGTGAGCAATGCTTGGGCGAGCTACTCTCAAGTCGTGATATGACCTGAATTCAACGAATTATGCCATGCTTTATCCTGATCCTTTAACGTGAATGAAAATAATCTCATCTTCACCGTATCGTTAGACATTCAGTTGAATCTAAATATGTCACAAATCTCCAAAACATTTGTAATATGGGCGTTCAGGTCCTCGTTGGATAGCCCGTAGAATTACAAACTATTTTGCAAGATATTAAGTAGCACTGGCTTTATCTCAAAATTATTTGCTTGGACTACCGATCTCACTACTCCTTAAGGACTAAACCCTAGCCTTATGAAATCTATTAATGTTCGCTCTGCTCCTCCTTGCTCTCCTTCTTCAGCCATATCTTGATTTGAAAAATTTAGACGCTTTGCCCTTCTTATTTTTCTTTCGTGCTTCTTATTGTCGGGGAATTCATCTTCAATAACTTCTTTCTTCCTTCATGTGCTCCTTGTGTTGATGCAGCTACAAATACACAAGGAAAAGTGTCAAATCTAAATTAGACATGTTGCTCAACAATCAATCCCCAGTAGCGGCGCCAAAAACTTGTTGATTGTAAACATATCTACTTATTTTACAGTAAAAAATCGTAAGTGAATGACTCATGACTTGTAGTAAAAAGAGCGAATATCGATTCCACAGGGGTTGATGCCTAGACACCACTTAATTTAGACACACTTTGTTTAAGAAACTAAATTTTGAGATCTAAATAATATGTAAAATTAAATTAAAATTAAAAGACTAATGTAGACAATGGACAGTATCAAATTCACAGAAAATCTAAATTCAAGAATCTAAATACTAGAGATTACTTTTCTCCTTATTTTGTCTCCCTCCTAGTTTATCGATTAAATTATGACTTACCCTACATTTTCTAATGTACTAATTACCCTCTCTCGAGGTGTAACTATTTATCCCTAATCAAATTAACAGGAATCAATTAGATGATCTCTTAACCTACCCAATGACTCTACCAATTCAATTAGTTATCAAACTATCCTATGGGTGTTCAATTGACTAGTCGAGATCTCTCTTCTAACTATTCAATTAATGTGATGATTGCTAGTCCATAGGTTGCCAACTCTTGTTGTACAATCTTACATAAATTTCATCTCACTTACTCTCTCGATTTGTTGCAAGATGACAATTAAAAACAACAATTAATAAAGACAATTGCATTCAATTCAATAAAACAGGAGTTCAACATAATAGTTCCAAAAGCAATCCCTAAAATAAAATCATCCTATCATAGTCTCCATAACATCATCAACATTCAAATAATACATTTTTACAAAGAATAGAAGAGATTAAAATGATAGAAAATTGAATAGAAAGAATCCTTCTCTTCTTTGCCAAAATTTAAAATTTTGGTATTAATGTGCTATTTTACCCAATCTTAATGATGATCTTTGTCTTCAATCCTTCCTCAATGCTCCAAACATATGTTCTTCACTTAAGGATGGTGTTTCTATAGGTGGGTGTCATCTCTCCTGAAGATGGAGGCTTAATTCTCTTTTTATAATCCAAAAATCCTAAGTTTAATGAAGCCTCGCAAATTACCTCGAATTGTAATTCCCACATTCGTAGGAATTTAAATGATTCCCAAGAGTGTGGGAATTTTTCATAGATGCATATCTCATTTTCTTTTGTAGTTCTCATATGATGTGGGAATTTACATGATTCCCACGAATGTGGGAATTTGTTACAGATGTACTCCTCATTTCTTCTCCTCTTTGATCTGTAGTTCACCCTCTAAGTTGCTCCTTCCTTCTTCCTATGTAAAAATAGTCAATTCTTATCCTCAATTAACATCAAACCACAAGAATAACAATGTAAATCAAACTTACAAAAAACATACAAAATGAATCCTAAACTAGAACAATAATCAACAATTATGCTAGAAAACATATGCCAATTAACTATAAAAACATATCCTAATGCACACCTATCAAGACCTAGCAACTTACTTGATCTATCTCTATAGATCTTTATTCCTAATATATAAGTTGCTTCTCCAAGGTCATTTATGGGAAAAATTTGTGACAACCAAATTTTAACTAATTAAAAACTTGAGATAAGGAATATGATAGCACTCTCACTAACCTTCTTGTATATATAAGGTTCATCAGGATTTTGGGAGCAACCAAACTGTTTGATTGTCTTATGAAATCGAATGTTCCAACTTCTAAATGCTTGCTTCAATCCATAAATAGATTTCTGAAGTTTGCATATCTTTCTGCCATCTCTGGATACGAAGCCTTTAGGTTGTATCATATATACATCCTCAACTAGATTTCCATTTGGGAAAGTTGTCTTCACATCCAACTGCCATATTTCATAATCATAATGAGCAACAATTGCTAGGAGTATTCTAATGGATTTAAGCATAGCTATGGGGTAAATGTATCATCATAATCAACTCCTTATCTTTGACGATAACCTTTAATGACTAAGATTGCTTTATAGGTAATCACATTACCATCCATGTCAATTTTATTCTTGAAAATCCACTTGCACCCTATGGGATTTAACCCTTTGGGTGGGTCAACTAAAGTCCATACTTGGTTTTCAACCATGGAATCCATTTTAAATTTCATGGATTGAAGCCATTTTTCAGATTTTGAACTCTTCAGAGCCTCTTTAAAGGTTGTAGGCTCATTGTTCTCTATAAGCAATACATCATTGTGTTCGCTTACAAGAAATCCATATCTCTCTAGAACATTGCGTATCCTACTTGACCTACAAACATTTTTTGTGTCAGAAGATTCAGCTATTGTCTCATCTTTATGAACAACAATTTCAGGGTTTAGATAGTTGACTTGCATCTGTTTGAGCATCATGAACTTCATCAAGTTCAAATTTGCTCCCATTATCTTCTCTTAAAAGAAACTCTTTCTTTAAAAAGACAGTATGCTTTGAAAAAACACCTTTTTCTCTAAAGCATTATAGAACTGATATCCAATTGTTTCCTTAGGATATCCTATAAACAAACATTTATCATATTTCACTTCAAGCTTATCTAATTGAATCCGCATCATATAAGCCAGACAACTCTAAACTTTCATATGAGAAAGATAGGGCCTTTTGTTAGTCTATATCTCATATGGAGTAACTTTAACTACCTTTAAAGCGACTCTGTTTATCATATAAATAGGAGTCTCGAGTGTATAATCCCAAAAGGATTTTGGTAGACCTGCGACCTTACCATGTTTAACAATGTTTGGTTTCTCCTTTCAACTACTCCATTATAATGTGGTGTGTAAGGTGGAGTCCACTGGGATACTATCCCATTATCTTTGAGATAAGTTAGAAATTCCTTATTTAAGTATTCACCACCACGATTTGATTGAAGTGTCTTAATTCTTCTATCGAGTTATTTGTCTACTTCATGTCTAAATTGTTTGAACATTTCAAATGCTTTAGAATTGTATCTCATTAGATACACCTACCCATATCGTGAATAATCATCAATAAAAGTAATGAAGTACACAAAACCACCTCTGGCATGAATGGACATCGAACCAGATATATCATAATGTATTAGGTCTAATAACCTATTCATTTGTTCACCCTTTCCTTTAAAAGGCAATTTAGTCTTCTTACTTAACAAGCAAGATTCACATGTGTTATATGATTCATAATCAAATGAACCTAGGCTACCTTTCTTGTGTAGATTAATTATGCATTTCTCACTGATATGGCTAAGTCGACAATGCCATAAGCAAGATGATTTTAAGTTATCTTGTTTTTGTCTTTTATTTTCATTGATATTTAAAATTGGATTGGACATATCTAATATGTAAATTCCATTGCACAATGTACCAGTATCATACAACATTTCATTCAACTTAATTGAACAACGATTATTTGAAAAAGTTAAATAAAATCTCACTTTATTAAGACATGAAATAGATAGAATGTTTTTAGACACAACGGGTCATAGTAGCAATTTTCCAAAATTAATTGTATCTAATTAGGAAGATATAAAACATATTTCCCTACAACTAATACAGTAACTCTTGCTCCATTTCTCATACGCAGGTTCATCTCTCCCTTTTTGAGCAGTCTACTCTCCCTGAGACCCTGCATGTCAACACGTACATATGAGCCACATCTGGTATCTAATACCCAAATGTTATGATCAAATATAGTATTAACCTTAATAACAAATATCATACCTGAAATAGACGGTGGGCCATCTAATACCTTCTTCTACTTTAGTGACTCCAGATAAGTTTTGCAGTTCCTTTTCCAATGTCCTTCCTTATTACAATGGAAGCATATCTATAGCACCTCACTTCCACCTAGCACGTATCCATACATCTTGAGGACATTTGGACACATACCCTATGAAAGCGGTGCACTAGAGCAGTCAAATAGAACTCATTGCAATTTTATCTCAAACATCACATGCATTTTTTGAAAAAACCAATGATCATTAATGGCCCATTTTATTTATAAGCATCACCATTTACAATTGTTATCACAAACTCACACTTGATTAAACATTAAACACATTGTTAGAATTTTAATAATCTTTTAGGCCCATTATAAAATACAAAATGTCTTTGAACATAATTATTATTACAAACATAATTTATTTTTATAATAAATGAAGCTTGTGGAATACAATATTTAATACAAATTTTACAGAAAACATATGTAGATGCCAACTAATCCTAACGTTTACCTTTATCTCTTACTCAAAAGCATTAGTTGGACTCCAGTTGATTTAACTGGGTGTCTCCTCTGAGCCTGAAAAATATGTTGCAAATTGGGGTGAGCTTTATAAACTCAATTGAGTAACCATCCTCGATGGTTCACTCTTGTCATGCAATAGAACAATTCATGTTATCAAATAATTCACGTCATCTCGATTATCATGTGATATCACGAAACACTTTGTTCACAATTTTCACGTTTCAAAAACCATATAATTCACCACTTCATCACAATCATGTAAAACATGTTCATCGAGAAGTATTCATACATTTCTTATAATAAAAATCCTCAAAACATTGCAATCATTTAATTTATTCATACCATATGTGTATGTAATGTTTATGAGACTCTAATTCATTTATTATATTGTTATGATTGAGTGCCTTTTTCACTGTCTTGTATCCATTGTGGATATCGGGCTCTATCATATTGGCCCTTATCCATTGGCGATACGGGGCTCTTTATATATTAAGCCTTAGGTTCTTACCACAAATGTCTGAGCTTTAAGCTCTTTTTCACTAGTGACTTTGGTCACTACTGCCTTTATATTTCATACATTAATGGAATAAATGCATTTCAGATATTTAATCACCATGTTTAGTCCAATGCATTCGCATTCGCATTCACTTTCTCCTTCACATTAATCATCAGACTTGGTTCGTCATTTAATATAAAAGTTGAGAACACATTTATTCAATCATATTTACAATCAAGGAGCACTTCCAATGTGTTATTCATACATCAAAAGCCTCAAACATTTTATGTCTGAAAATCAGTACACATACATCATATGTCAATTCAATTTAGAATTAAACAAACAATCAAAGTGAGACCATCTTAGGTTACTCACAGTACGCTCCAGATTAGCATTAGCTCCTATAATATGGAAATGACTGGATGCTGTCGTTCTATCCTGTAGAACAACATTATGCAATACATATATTGCACACACATAATTAATTGCACAATCACATAAACATTCAATTATACATATAAGTTTATGTGTAATGTATAACGCATGCTCATATTGACAATCCTGGATATATTTCCTTTATTCACATCTCATATTCATTTACGAGCATATTTCAATCGTTCTTTAATACCTAATGCACTTTACTCACTTTAATCACTTCATTTCTCATCAACTGGGGTCATTCAAGATCTCATTTAAACCTACTTACATCATATGGAAGCACCCTAGTATTAATTTGTTCATACTTCACTCAAAATACCACTCCTTTTCTCTTTAGGTCTAGCCACAATCATGGTGTCCCTGTCACGATCGTGATAGAAACATTTTCTAGCCAGGCCACAATCGTGGTGTCCCTACCATGATCATGACAGAACCTGATTTTATCAGGCCACGATTGTGTTGTAAGGGCCACGATCATGCCCTGCATTTTTCTTCCTTTATCCACACGAATTTAACACTTATACAAACATCAATTCTACTCCAAATTTTCCCGAATTCAGCACATTAATGTAATTTCATTCCATTTTAGTTACACTACCCATTTATTGCATTAAAATCTCTATTCTTGTACTCGTTTGATTCAACATTTCAAACTTAATCTCATTATTCATGAAATCTAATCTCCTTCCATACTATGTCTTATTCATAATGCAATCAAACGATTCATTCATTATGTAATGTCCTCATTTAACACTCTAAACATTTCATATTTAGATGCATTACCTTTAAACATCCTTTTCCTTAAAGGTATAATATCAAGATCAATCAAAACTTATCACACATTTAACCAACTTTTCCAACATCACTTATGTTCCTTTTAAGTCACAGTTATGTTCCTTTTAAGTCACAGTTAAGTACAAAAACATCATAATTATATACCTCATCCTTAATTGGTTCAACCATTGCATAATCACAAAATTACCAAGAAAAATTACTGCCCACAATCGTGGCATCCCCTGCCATGATTATGACAGAAACATTTTCCCACTTATTTTGCAGTTTTTCTAGTTTTTCTCAAGATAGATTTTTAAGTCAGTTTTGTATGATCATTATGAGCTGGAAAATGAGGTTTGAAGCAATCCTCTATGTATTAAGTTTCTAATGACATCAAATTCATGCATTTTGGTTCAGTATCATGCAAGTTATAATCAAAATACTATAGATTATTCTCATATCTCGACAGAACACAATTCTCAACTTTAAGCCAAATTTCAAGACTCTTAAGGACATATTTCAAATGAGATTCCTTCATGAAAAATGTATCCATATGTTTGTATTTTGCTTTAAATTAAAATTAATAAGGTTTGGATATCTACAGATCAAGATATGGCAAGAATACAGATGTATGTTCAGTAAAAGCACTCCATCTAACATATTAGAGCACACTTCTTCCAATTTTTCCAGCTCTTCAACTCCTACAAGTTACATCTAACATATCTTAAGCTTATTTTATCAATTCTACATCATTTATTCATCAAGATCACCTCTATTTCCAATTCAAAACATCCAAAAAATAATTTACAAATCATTGTTCATTTTATGAATAAAAAACGAACATCAAAGTATCCATACATTCGTCAACATTTTTGGTCATTTTTAAACATCATTTATACCCTTAATTCATCTCTAAATCATCCCTATATCATCTTATGAATTATTTCTCATCATATGAACAAGAATATAGCATAAGCCACTTAATTACTCATCAGCGTAACATCATATTTCAACACCTTTATCATGTTCATTTCATCCCAAACTATCATCGCATATGCTTATATTTAAACAATCCATGAGGGTTTAGGTGATACTTACTTAATTAAGCTTCAAGATCTTCAAAAATCACCAAACCCTATCTTTCCCATGTATCACACGACCATCAACTCTTATGGAGGAGTGGGTTGGGTCTTTTTGTAGCAAGGTGAAGAAGATAAAGAAAAATAGGAGTAAATGACGGATGAAAGCAAGGTGCAACATTAATGAGTGGAGCAAAACTTGAAGAAAAAGAAGAAGAAATGAAGAAGATGAATGTTGAGAGAAAATTATGAAGAGAGAGAAGCAAATAGTAAGTGAAAGACCAAAAATGAGGGTTGGTCTTTCACTTAATAAAATTCGTGGGAAACAAGTGGTGTGGTCACTTTCCACATGTCACTTTCTCATGGTCCTCTTTTGGTCTTTAAAAAATTGCTAGTTCATTTGTCTCCCAATTCTAATCCAATTGACTGCCAATTTTTAATGAAACTTGTCATTAAATCCCAATGTCATTTTTAAAAATTTCTACAACCATTTGACACTTATTTTTGCTACTATTCATCAATTGTCTCGTCACTTGGCATTTTTCCTAGTCCAAAAATACCTTTAATTCCAGAAAATTCTCAAATTTCACCAAAAATTCTAAATCATTAATTTAATTCACCAGATTAATTTTTAAGGCAAAATAATCACTATTTATATCATAATCACATTAAAAATTAAAAATGTCAAATGAGTGTATGAACAATTTATTGTAATGTGTTCAATGATCAAATTCACGTGTGTGTATAGTAATATTCTGCATGAGTATGAAATGTATTTTTCAAATCTCTCAATAATATTTCTTATATATGGTATTTCTGGGCTCTAACCCTTAGTATGGGAATGGGATGTTATAATATCCCCTTTGGTGTTGTCTCCTTTACCTTCTTCTTGGCTATACCTCCCACTAGCTTCTTAGACTTCTTCTTCTTCTTTTGGTTCCTATTTCGAGAACTAGAAGCAAAGTCCACCAGTATCACAGCTTTACTATCCTTCTTGACAGTTTGTTCAATTTTTTAAGTAGATTAATCAACTCAGGTATCGGTGTGGATATTTGGTTCATCTGATAGTTAAGCACAAACTATGAATAACTATTAGTCAAACCAGTCAGAATCAAGTCTATACTTAAGTCATGATCAATTATGAAGCCCAAACTAGCAAACCTCTCAATGTATCCATTCATCTTCAGCGCATACTACCCTGAAGATGATCCCTTAACCATCTTAGAATGAAAAAGCAACCTCGAGGTCTCGAACGTTTTAGAATGAGCTTGCTCATCAAATAGTTTCCTCAGATGGTAGACTATGGTATGAGCATCCATAGCCTCATGCTGCTTCTGTAGTTCTGGTGATATAGAGGCTAACATTATACAGATAGCTAACTCACTATCATCTAGTAGCTTCTTATGAGCTTTCTGATCTTTATCAGATGCATCGATAGTAGGGGGATCAAGAAGTGCTTCATTTAGGACATATCCTAGTTTTTTAGATTTGAGAACAATCCTCAAATTCTGTAGCCAATCCAAGAAGTTTGGTTCGGTGAGTTTGTTGGAATCTAACAGGGAGAGTAAATTCGCACTAGAAGACATTGTGATGATTCAGTAACTTAGAAGAATGAGAGAAAGTGTTAAAATGTACATTAATGCATATCGATTAATCATATGCATTAAAAGTCTCATTATTCTTATTCAAATCTATAGCCCTCACTATGAATTTGAGAAAACTTATAGTTTTCTTCTTAATGGTTCGATATTCAATATCACCAAGAATGACCTTGGGTTTGCCTAACAAGCCACCTTAGGTCAATCAGTAGATATCATTTATACTAATTGCATTTAATTATGCAACTATTGACTACTGTATTTAACACACTCATTAGGTCATTAACTCTTGATTTGTATACATCCCATGTATATAACCTAACTTTGCCTCTATCCACGTTAACCTTAGTTTTGTCCAACAAATCAACGCTTCCATTTAGGACCAACCCATTAATTTGAAAATTTAACTTCCACGGTTTGAACATATTCGTGTAGAGCGGGCTTGGGTTTGCCCAACAACCCAACTCTAAAAGAACTTTGATTCTTGTCATATCAATGGAAGAAGTAAGTCCTAATATTTGGTTGAGGGATTTGACCTTTGGTCTCATCAATACTTGGATGATCTTTATTATGTATATCACATATATACATTCAGATTATGGATAACTCAATTAAATTGAGTCTATATCCATAACTACCCTTAAAATGCATCTAATGCATGTATCACACAAAGGAGGATCATTTTAGGTTGTGACTTGACTATGCATCTAAAGTTCTTGATTCGATTCAACTATTGAACCTAATCAGGTGCTAGTGTTAGTCTTAGCTAATCTAAATTATGAATGTGATTCGATTAGGAATCCTAAAATTTATTATTTTGATGTCCAAATTAAACACTTTAATCCTTGTATATATGCCCTTTTCTAGTCACACTAGAAATTCTATGCTCTACTTGGATTAATTCTAAATTAATTCCTAGCGTTTCCAAAATTCTTGTACATCAATTAGTCATCTATAATATCCTTAGGTCATCTCAAATTTATCTAAACAATTTTGGCACTTGCAAAAATTATCTTGACAGCCAAAATCATCAAAATAAATAAGTTAACCTACTATATACCAAAGGGACCAATTCAATGTTCGGAAAATTTTCGAAACCATAATTTCAAGCACATACGTTAAGCATGTTATTACCATCAAAATAATATATTTCTTATCACATAAGAACCTTATTTAGGTCTTATAACCGAAATACTTACATTATAAGTTAGTAAGTAAATCAACTTCAGCAACTTTCAAAAAGTTGACCAATGTTGAATTTACTTTATTTATTAATTGAATCAAATTTAATTAATTCTAGAAAAAATCCAAATTCATATACACATTCTAATTGTATCTAGTAAAAAATTCCATAAACTAATTCCTAGGAATTATTTATTAATACATAGGAATAAGCCAATATATCACATGTGTATGACAATTGTCATATTACTTTTAACACTAGTCAAACATTACATCATGCATGCATAAGATAATCACTTTAACAACAAGTGTTATGCATATCATACATGTGGAAACATATCATCTTGCATGTGCATGCATAAAATTTATAAAAACAATTTTTTATAAAAATTAATATGGAATTTACATGCATTTCATCATATTTCCAAAATTTCCAGAACTTCACACATGCATTAGGCGGAAACTAAATTCGTAATAAAATAGAAAATGAATTCCAATTGCATTTGCCTTTTTCCAAAACATAACATAACACCTTAAAAACATTTTTGTGAAATAAAAACAAAAAAAATGTTTCCAGAATTATTAAAAAAACTTTAAAGTTAACAGATGCATTAAGTTTTTCAGAAATTTCCAGAAATCAACATATGAATAGTCTGGATATTAATTCGAAATAAAATAGAAAATGATATTCAATTGCAGTTTCTTTTGATAGAAACATAATATAACATCTTATAAACATTTTTTGAAAGAAAATCAGAAAACAATACATTTTACATGAATTATTCAAAATCTACATGCATGTCAGTCATAACCCAGCAAACACTTGCACATGTTCAATACATCATCTATTACATGCGTAAACTTGCTTTTATACCACTGTTGGGTTAACTGTGGTTACATGCATCACATGCATGTGTATGCAGTGAAAGTTTCGAAATTAAGATTCTGACACCATGACAGAAATCTCAGAATTATACATGTATGTAAGGATATGTATCTAAGAACATGAAATATAAACTTTTTGCCTTATGTATCTCCTTCTTTCTTGTTTCTTCTCCTTGTTTGGTTTGTTGTAAATACCAAATCTTTCCTTGATCACCTAATAACATGCAAAGAAGATGAAGAAATGTATAAGGATGTTTTTAGCACCAAACTATATGAGTTCTAGTAGATGCTCAAGATGATAGAAGATAGGTCAAGAATCTTGTTGCATGCGCTTTGATTCATGCAACAATTGCATGAATTGCAAGAACAAGACTCAAAACACCTCTCTCTCACTCTAGAACTCTTCTAGAGCCCTTATTCTATCACTTGTGTTTGTAAGAAGTGGAGAAACCTTGTGCACATAAGTGAAGAACTCACTTTTGTAACATTTTGTGGCCTCCATCATGATCGTGGCCTGGCTCACCTTCGACCACGATCATGGCCTACTTAAATTAAATCATACACACTATGTTTTTATCTGATCTTTTATGCTTATGACCCTTAGGTTCTCGGTTATTTTAGGAACTTGAATTAACTCTTAATTTAATCAAATCATGAAGGGTTTCATGATGCCAATTTACTGAAATATAAGTGAATTAACACACGAACTCTACGATAGTTAATTATCCAAATTATGAACCTTTTCATAGATAATTACCATGTAATTCACCCTTTCACCATACTATACCCCATTTGGTTTGGAGTATGGGCTATGTGTCAACTCCCACTAGACTGACTACATCATATCTAGTCCAAATGATGTTAGTTCTTGTCCTGGGTTCTCATTACTCTATGTATCATTAAAGACTCTCTTCATGACACATAAGTACTTTGGATAGAGGCTCTTGAGTAATGACCCATTAAGAGGTCGTGGGTATCATCTTCTTCTATCAGGAGTGGCGAATTCTTTATTAGCTATCCAATTACATTCAAATACTAATAGTTATACCTAATCATCACCGTAAGAGTGACCCCGTCTTGAGGTAATAAGGAATGATGACAAAGCATAGAATTAGTATCTAAGATATCCTTGAGTACCTCAAGTCTAAGGATATTTTCATCTTTGCTATTATAAGATTAATCATTGACATTCAATAGATCATCCATATGATAATCTCGGGTCATCCAATGTACTTACTATGCTTGGTAAGCATCCACATATTAAGTTTAAACATCTCATGCTTACAGTTTATGAGATCCAATGCTTGATCAAATCAAGTAGTATAATATTTGCTAGTCTGTCTAGATTAATAAGAAAGATTAATGGTCTGTCTTATTAATCCTATGATTAAGGAATATTTAGATACTAACATAATTGCACATAATAGGAATCTCATTGTCATGATCTCATCATGATTTCCTTCATGCTATGTTTTGTATCATGAACTTCATTAATTCGATTAAGATCAATATCAATTCATATATAAGGGAATATCAAATTAATGAAAAAATGCCTTTTGCTTTGTTAATCAAAATAAAGTTTGTACAAAAGTGCTAAAGGTGATTGCTTTTAGAGCACTACTTTAACACCAAGAACATTTATGACATAATGAATTCAACACCTTCAAACCCTAAAATTAGTGTTATAAAGAAAAGACATAAATACTAACCTTGATCCATACTCGTGTAATCTCTTTTTGTTAGCAAATCCCTTATTTACATAAAAACTTTATCCACTCTTGCCTTCTTCCTTTCTTCATTCTTTTCAATGGTGCAAGAACATATGTGTTTTGATATTTGTAAATGTTTCTTCAACTTGAAGGGAGAGGGAAGGGTTTCTTTATTTTATAACCCTGATTACTCTAATTTCCTTTAACAAGCTCAATAACCATTATTTTGGGCTCACTTTATATTAGAACCAAATAAAGTAATATGGGTCACACTTACGATTATTAAAATAATCTAACACATGAAGGTGGAGAAATTATGAGCGAGGGGTAAGCATGGAGGTAGTAGTGGGTGGAAATTTGCGAGTGTGCTAGATGTTTCCAGTCAACCATGCAACGAAATGGAGAAAATGTATGTAAAACGAGAGAACCTGTAGATGTAGAATTCTCCCATAATGAAAATCTTCTGAATTCGTTATGAGCTTTAGGACTTAGTTCCTTTCCTTTTCGCCTGTTTATTTTTCCTTTTTTGCTTAATTATCCATTTTGTCTAATCCTTATCTTCTTTCATAAGATAAGAACTCCAAAATCTCCATTCCCTTTTTTATTACTTTTTGTGTTTTGTAATTACATTTTTCGATGGAGGTCGTACCATTTTTCTTTTAAAGTTTCTTTTCTTCATTCTCAAAATGGTAAAACCCTCCATTTTATTCGCTTTATCAATTTTCATTCCATGTTGAACAATCTATTACTCACCAAAGATAATATTCCCAATGACAACGACAACATCTCGTATGAGGAATGAGCTCAATCTCTAAAACAAGTGTGATTGATAAAGACTTTCTTTTGTAGTATTGTTTATTTCAGACTCATTCTCATCTTGGTAGTTGGTTGTCAAAGCTTCTTAGTTTTTCGTTACTCCGAGCACAAGAAACCCAACTGTATGTTCATATGACCATTTATTGAGTTTTTCTGGCTCTGTAGGTTTTTTACATGTTTATTTTTATATCTTTCAAGATCTTTAACTTAACATGATCCTTACTTTTCTCTTTATTATTTTGAGATGTTTATAACAATCTATTTGAAACTGTAGATTTATTCAAAGGTTTATTATGAATTTATATGTAGAGGAAATAAACACTAATTATTTTTTGCTCAATGATGTATTTCAAAATTAATGGGTTTCCTCTTTGGTCACAAGTGACACTCCCACTTATTCAAATCAAGATCATCGATTTATACATAGTTCTCTATAATTATCCTAGAACCTAAGCCAAGGTGAAATTCAATACCTAATATAAAATTTAGTCCACTCTCTATCACTGTCGAGTTATATGAATTGAAAATAAGATTTTAATTTTAAATTAATTATATGATGTAATACATAAATATTATTACTTGAATGGTTTAATTGACATGGTGTGTTATGTCAAAATGTTAATCAGAAAATTGGTAAATTACTGTTCTTAATATAAATTAAAAATTTGGATATCTAATTTATATAATTAAATTCAGATAAATTTCAAAATTTTATTATAATTTATTTCATAGTTTTTGTAACTATTGTAATACTTGGATGAAAGAAATTGCTTATATATGATAAAAGCTTTTATTTTTTGATTTGCATTTTCATTTTTTATTTGGCCCTTAAATTAGTAATAGAGTTATGGTTATTTGATGTGCAACTTATGAAGATATCCATTAGTAGATTCAAGAAAGATGTTTGACAGTCGATAATAATAGATACATATGATAAATAAAAACTTGTTATTTATAGTTAAGGACCTGTATACTTTATTATATTTTAAAGCACTAATTTTTGAATATCAACTAGAAAATTAGCATTATATAGATGGACATAAAGAGTTATTGTTTCATCTTGTGTTGTTAACTATGAGTGATTGTCTTTATTATGATTTTTTACTTTAAAAATAAAAAAACTTGATATTCATGTATAAAATGCTTAGACTGAATTAAATCATCATAAAAATAGATATAATATAAATTATCTACAAATTGCCATAAAAAAGCTATAAAAAGTAGTTAAAGCAATGATGGAAGAATCGGATAGAATATGTTAGAGATGTAAAAAAACTATAGATAGAAGCTCATTTATAAATGACAAGACATTTTAAAAATTAAAATCTAAATGGTTGAAAATAAGTATCTAAAATTAAAACCTGAAGGATTAAAAATAGAAAGCGATTACATTAATTCAAAAAATGACGTAATATTATGGAAATAACATTCTTTTCCATATAGAAAAACATCAAAAACAAATCATGGATATGCAAGCTATGATGGAAAAAAGTAAATAAATATGATGTAGAGAATAAGCCTATAAAAATCTTATGGAAAAACAAATATTTGATTTAATTTTAAAAATAAAAATATCTCCTAATTACAAACAAAATTGAAAATTTTATACAAACTTCTAACTCAGAAATAGACATAAATGAACATATAGAAAATTTAAACTTAAAAACTTTAACATGTATAAAACCAGATTTAATCAAACAAGAAATTCAATAGAATCCTGATATTAGTGATATGCCTAGTACTTCTAAGCATCTGCTTCCTATGTATCCATCATAAAGTTTTAATAGACCTAATTTAGGAACTTATTGATAACCAAAGATAAAGATAGTTTTACACCCATAAATAAAATTAGAATAAAGTATAAAGTTTTACACCCATAAATAAAATGAGAATAGAGCATATAAATCCTTTTGGAATATATTTAGATATAGATTGCATCCAAAATATAAAAGAAGCAATAGAGAAATGGGAAACACCTTTAAAAGTAGTTGTTGCCATTATTAAAAAGGATTATGAAACAAATAAACAATTTTTAGGAAAAAAACTTTATTTCACAACTCTTTTATATTTTTGGAAAAATTATATGAAAACTCAAGAAAATATAATCTAGATAATGATATAACAAATCTAAAAACTAAAGTTGCTTAAACTTTTTAATTGGAATTCGTTAGAGAATGAACAAGTTTAAAAAATACAACTACTATAGGAAAATACGCTATGACATGACAAATATTGCAATTATGTGATATGTGTAAACTTAATAGATATATTTGTATTTTTCTAGATGATTATTACCATATTTATAATCAATCAATAATACACAAATTTATTTAAAGATGTTTTATTCAAAGATCCACGATCTTTGGGGAAGTAAATTAGAGGCAACCTACAATTCTTGTCTTGTAAATAACTTAGCAAAAAGAATCTCATTTTTGAGAGAAAAATTACATGAATGGTGTGATGACATTATATTATTGAAGAAATGTAAAGGAATAAAGAAAAAAATTTCACTATGTTGTTATGATTTTAAAATGCCTAATATGATTGGATGTGATAGTCCTTATTATTACAATAAAATTAAAAAAGAAAGATAAAAAGATAAAAGATATTTCAAGAAACATAAAGCAAAATAATATAAGAAAAAAGAAGGATACAAACTTAGAAAATTGATGTTTAGAAGAAATAAGAAAAGAAATAAAAAGGTAACTAAATGTCAGTTCTATTATTGTAAAGAAAAAGGATTATGTGCTAATGAATGTCCTAAAAGATTTAATAAAAATAAAATACAAATAGATGATTAAATAAATGAAATGATTGAAAATAAAGATTTTATTAGAATTTATACTTTTGAAGAATGCTTTTCTAAAGAAAACATTTTTATAATAATAGATACAAAATATGAATTAACTTCAAATTCTAAAATAAATGAGTAAAATAGGATAATGTTTTAACTCTCAAATTGATACTCAAATAATAGATACTATTGAAGAACCATCTGAACAAAATGGACATTACAGTTGAGAAACTCTTATTAATAGAAAAATGTTTAAAAAGAATACCATGTATTCTATAAATTCTTATAACATATTTAATATTACATTATTAGAAAAATATGATTAAAACCCCAAAAAATCATATGTTTTGTGTTATTAATCTTAATGAAAAAGCCTTATATATTATTTTAACTTGTAATAATTCCTGTGTCATCTAGAAAGAAATTTCTCAAAAACTTAATGACATTCCTAATAAAATTAGGGAAAAAATATAATGGGTGCATACCAATTCCATATAAATGATAGTTATATCTACTTTTAGAGAAGGAATGGATTGTGCAATATTAGATGTTCGATTTCGTAATAGAAAAGAAGCTTGTAGGAATTTTAAGAGGCAATCTTTGATATCAAAAACTTTTGTTTAGTATCTTCCCTAAGATGGATTATAATATACAAGATAAAGATTTTGATAGGACACTCTCTTTATTCTAAAAATTTAAATGAAAAGATTTAATTAGAGATGGAAATAAACCATATTCTATTACTTATAAGATATCTTATGCCTTATCTAATTGTAATAGCCCGTTTTCCATACTAAAGGCTAGAGCCTTAGATTATTGCATATGAGATAAATCATTTTAGCATTCATGAAATGCATTTCATTCACATTCATATCATTAGCATACACACATGAATTATGACTTCGTACACATTGAAAAGATAGTATGTGCACTCAATTGACATATTTCGAGTTATGAAATGTTTAAAATGATTATGATTTGATTGTAGATTGCTTATGTTTTGAATTTTGTTTGATGGATTACAATTAGTAAATTTGGAATTAATTGTTACCTTTAGAAAAGTGATAAATTAAAATGTATATTTAGACTAGGAAAGAAAGTCAAGTGCAAGACGAATTGACACATGGAAAATTAGGATGACTAAGCCTATGAAATAATTGACAAATGACATAGATAAATGAGTGACAGTTAGCATGGGTAAGTAATTGACAAATTGCAGCACTGATTGAGTGACAAATGGAATAGTAATTAGGAGGCATTTGGTATCTTATGGAAGGGATAAGTGGCATGCATGCTTAAGGACATATATGTTAATGTAATATGGTGACATTTAGCACCTTAGATGTAACGTTTCAGCAGGAGTTGTTTCAGCCTAGCTCATTCTTCTTCTCTTCTCATCTCTCACCACCAAAACTTGCCTCTATCTTCCATTTATGTGTTCTTCTTGAATCTATGCTAAATTACCACACCAAATACATGCTTTTAACCTTCACAAAATAGCTAAAGAACTAGATTATTGTTGTCTTTTATCACAGCTAAAAACCATACAATTTCTACCTTAATTTTGGGGTGATTTTTCATGCATGGAGGGCTAGGTAGACTTGATGAATTGAACTAGAATTGGAAGCTAAATAAGTTAGTAAAGTGTTTTTCTTTATGGCATGTTATAATAGAAAGATTATGATAATTGAATTGGGATAGATTATGTATGATGTTGATGTTGAAGATATGCTGGAAAATGGAGAATGAATGAGTACTTTTCGGGTCTGTTTTTTCTTATACGAAAATGGTAGTTTATGGATTGTTGTACGGATTATTTAAGTTAGAATTTGAAGTATAATTGATGAGGGATTCATGTTAAAGATAGGTGTTATTAAGGTGTTTTCAAATCTAGAAAATTAGAGTTGTACGTTTGTTTGTAAAAGAATGAATGTTAATGACATAGGTGAGTAGAATTTTGTAAGCCTTAGTGTAACAAATTTGGAAGTTAAATTAACCTAAAATAAAGTAACCTTAAAGGACATGAAATCTGGAAGATTTTCAGGTGTTAGTGATGTCTTTAAGCTTGTTAAATTCGCAAGGTATTGAAGGTAAAGTTACACACATTAGTGATGTTGATGACAAATTCTGAAATTTTAATTTTAGTCTTGTGTACATGTTGAACCAGCTGAAAAATTTCACTCTAAATTGGTATATTTAGACTTGATTAAGGTCTTGATAAATTTATGTAGTTAATTGATGTCATAATCTAAAAAATGGACAGTTTTGATGTGGTTGAGTTCAAATCTAGAAATTCTGATTTGTTAAAGGAATAAATGAGTTCTTTTAATCTAAACATGACCTTTAGGACATGAATAATGTGTATAAGGTATGGATGAATGATTATTGAAGATTATATAGTATTTATGAATGTGAATTGGGTAAATGTATGAGTATATGTTACTGGAAAAAGTTTGGTGAATGTATAGATTTAGCTTGCTAAAATTTGGGATTTAAAGAAACAATTGTATATGTATTATAAGAGGCTTTTTATCATGGAAATATTCGAGGATAAGGGTAAAATATGGTTGACGAATTTGGAGTAAATCAAGAAACTTAAAAGTATAAACATAATAGTAAAATGGTAGTATACAGAGTATGATGTTTGGATGGTCTAAATTTATGAATAGTTACATACCTGAACAGGTCAAATGAACATGCATTATATATATATATATATATATGCATGATTGAATATTCATATGATTGATCAACTTAGTAATGTGTGAATTATATGTATGTATTACACAACTAAAGAAGCATAAATTGATTGTTAGCATCCAAACTTTGTTGGGTCATCAAGGTAATAGCTTATCTGAAGTGTACTGTGAGTTAACCTAGATGTTTTCTAACTATGATTGAATTGTTTTTTATTAACTTTTAGATATTGAATTGTTATTGATATGAACGTGATAATTCTAGGCATTGATGGTCTGAGGAGTTTGATATTTTGGATTGTGTTGGAAGTGCTTTCTAAATGTATGCGAATATGAAAAATATGTACTCAACTAAATGTTGAATGCCAGCCTGGGATATGATGAATGTGATAAATGACTATGCAAATTGAATGAAATTGCTGATAACATATTATGTAAATTGATGCAATCCATCACATTGTTATATATGATCAGATAAAAGAGTTGTGACAAAAGTGACCGATGTAAAAAACAGCTTAAAGCTTAAAAATGTGCACAAAGAGCCACAAGCTCAGTTAATAACAAGCTCGCTATCCACAATTGGTATAAGGTGGAATATGAAATGAGCCCGATATCCACAACAGATATGGGACAATAGGTAGGCGCTCGGTCACAACAAAGTAAAAATAAAAATGGAGTCACATGTACATTTGCATATATATATATACATCTTTACATGTATCATGTGAATGACTGCGAATAATTAGTAAATTGTGTTGATTTAATGATATGTAATGTTTTTGTACCTATTGTTGATATGAATGATTAAGTTAATTGATTGGATTATTCTGACTTGATTATACTGTAGTTCATGATGTATTGTTAAGATATGATGTATATTGTGATATGATATTCAATATGGAATGATGTGAAACATCTGCTAAATTGGGAAATATACTTTTGATATTTGTTCTCTGACTTGAGTGATCACATCAATGATGGTTCACTTACTAAGTATGCAAACTCGTCAAAATTACGACGTTAATTTTTAAGTATAAGGGATACCTAGCTACTAAGGCATTCTAGTAGAAGTTTAGTACTGTCAATTTTGGGAACAAGAATGGTTCAAAGGTCTGATCATCTGATATTTGAGGAGTCAATAGATTGTGTTTATTTACTTTTCTGATTTCATGTAAAACATTTTATAAAAAAGCAGTAAATTCTCTGGTAATGTAAATATATGAATTATGAAGTGTAATGTTATAATGTAAGTTATGTTTGCGAATGAAATGGGAAAAGATGATCTTTTGAATACTTGTGTTATGTGTGGTGCCATAATAAGTTAACGTAATTACTCTAACATGTCATTTTCATAGGGTATATTCTTAAATGTCCTCTGGATGCTCGGGCATATGCTCTATAGTAGTGGTGTGTTACACTAATACTCATCATACATAATGTTTTGCAAACAATGATATTATTAACTTCATAAAATGATTTTATGATGTTGAAAGAATACATTCTCCTTATATGGCAAGTTTAAAAGAGATAGAAAATGATAAAACCCTTAATAACTTCGCATAATAAATTATTGCCTAGATTATTTTTTTCAGAAACTTGTGTTTCAAGTGGTCAAAGATAAGTTAGTACTTTGGTAAGGGTTGATAGAAAGACAAAAACAAAGGAGAATATTTTGATGGTACTAATTATATTCCCTATAATATTTTGATAAGTTACATTAATCATAATGTAATACATAATTTGATAAGTTTCTAACTAAATGAACCTTATAAAATATAAATTTGAATGGTGAAATACATCAGATAGATACTGCCATTTAAATCACTATTAAGATAAGAGACAATAAAATACTTATAAGATTAAAATGAAAGATTTAATTTATAGATAATGCTAGGAACTAGTTTTCTCAAACAAGTCCAACCTTATAAGATAACTTAATTTAGAATACAAATATCCTATAATAACATTACAATATATATATTCCAAGATAATGACAACTCCCACAATTATTTATATTCCAATCGGAATAACTTATTAAAGCATAATACCTTATTGCCTATATAGATAATGGAGTTGGTTCTTATTTATGTAAAGGAAGTTGTTGTCCTTTACAATATCATGAAACTTTAAAAAATATAATAGGATTAGATATTTCTAATAATAAGATACATTTATTAAATGGTGTTAATCAACCTTAAATTAGGTTCATTTTAAATAAAATTTCCACCTGTTTACTTTTATGATATTGGGACTAATACTTTTTAGGAAATAATTTTCTTTAATTTCATAAAATCATATTTGATATAGTTAAGCAACAAATACATTTCAAAACTCCTTATGGTCATTGGATCATAATTAATAGAATTAAAAATGGCTATGCTCTATCTACACCATTCATATTTAAATCTCGTACAACTTAGCGTGGTGTAGGGTATAAAGAAAAACTGATCATTCCAAAAGGAAAACCTTTATTAAAAATAGAAAAAAATATGGAGAGTAAGTATCAACATATAAAAACCAGATGGACTAGAATTAGTAAAAAATGATAAAAATTACTTTAATAACCCATTACAGTTTCGGGATAAATACAAAGAAAAATCAAACTTAGAAATGATGGATAAACAAAAAATTATTAGAGTTACTGTTATGAGATATAATTTAGAATATAGAGAAGAATTTATAAAACAACTTCGAGTAAATCCCCTCATTCTTCCTTAGTTGTTATGATTATAAACCATGCACAACTAATTAGAAGTAAAGTTAGAATGATAGTAAAAAAAATGATAATATAGTATTTGATGGATACTTCTTTCACTACAAAGAAACAGTATAAACTTGACAAGAGGAAAACAAATCTTCTTAAGAATTGATTATAAGAGTGGATTTTGGCAGATAAAAATGAATAAAGATGGCATTCCATATAATGCTTTCTTAAATCAACAAGGTAATTACTATTGGTTAGTAATGGCTTTTAGTTTAAAGAATGCCCCAAAAATATTTCAAAGAAAAATGAATAAAATCTTCAAATATCATAATTTCATATATGTTTATATGGATGATATTTTAATAGCTAGCAATAATGTTGCCCAACCTATGATGTGTCTCAATAAATTTGCGAATTTATGTTAATAACATAGTTTAGCTCTCTTTCAGAAAAAAGCTAAGATATGTTAGAATAAAATGCAATTCCTTGGTATGGAGATAGATGGTAGAAGAGATATACTTCAACTTTATAACCTCAAAAACATCTCATAATTTCCTTATAAGTTAATAGATAGAAAACAAGTCCAAAGTTTTTAGGAGTATTAAATTATGCTTAAGATTTTATTTAAAATCTAGTTGAGATAAGAAAACCTTTTCAAATGTTTTTAAAGAAAAATAAAAGATTTTAATTTTCACTTTATTTGATTAAAAATAAAATTAAGATTTTGGGTACTACATTGCTAAAACTTTCTTTACCATTTGATGATGATGATTTAATTCTTAGAACTAATGCTTTTGATCATGTATGGAGTGGATTATTAAAAAAAAGATAGATTATGATAATTCTAATATTAAGATGAATGAGTCTCTTTGTAGGTATACTTCTGGATTCTTTACAGATAATAAATAAAGATATCACATAAATGAAAATAAATTACTAGCGGTAGTCAAAAGTTGTTAAAAATTTTATTATTTTTATTGCTTAAATTTTATTAGGAATTGATAATACTCAAGTCAGGGCCTTTATTCAAAATAATTTACCCTCTAAACCTAAATACAAAAGATATATTAAATGAAAAACTTTAATGGCAAAATATGCCTTTGATATTAAGATTATCAAATCTAATGACAATGTTCTTGCAGATTTTTTAACTAAAGATGGTCAACCTTAAAGAAGAGATATTTGAATTATTGGAACAGATCTCCAAAGATATCAATACTTTCCAAGCACAAGTTAAATATTTATTAGATATTATTAGCTTTAACTTGATACCAAAAGAAGTTGCAAAGCTACTTCTTTCATTTTTCCATATATGATAAGCCAAGATAAATAATTATAATTATTCAAAACAAAAACTTTATATCCTAATCAAGAAGGCTAAGACAGTTGAAGATTCATCATCTCCAGGCTCTTCTTTCCAGATAAAAGTAATATACTAGTTAGCAGATTAAGCCAGAAAAGGTTTCTCTTGATAATATTTCTCTAGGGCCTGATACTACACCTAAATTAATGGTACAAACAAATATCATAGCTGATAGTCTTTTAAAAATTAATTCATCTTGTTGTTCATATGCATGCTATATTGTTTTTTCTAGGATATATTCTAGATTGAATTTTTTACAAGGATCTCATCCACAAGCTATTAAAGATTGGTATGATTTTGGAACGATAAATGTTATATGCTTAACTAATCCAGAGTTTCCTAAGATATTGTTACTTCTTAAATGGATTCAAGAAAGGGTTAAGGATTGTTATCTAAATAATCCTATAATGACCCTAAAAGATACCTTGGTGTTAACGATATTATTTGTTGGTCTAGATTTTCATAAAGATGAATAATATTATGCTTATCATTTCTTTACCTTGGGAAAGGTAAAACATTTTCTCATTACTATGGATACTAAGTTAAGAAAAAGAATTTTCTAAATACACTAAAAATGATATCCATTACAAAAAAGGAATCAGGATGAGAACTGTTATTTTAAGTATGGAGGTAGCATTCAAGAAGCGATTTCGAACCTATACCAGAAAAAGAAAATTTCTTCTTTAGTAATAGCTTTAGCTAAAACGATTCCATTGGTTGTTAAAAATTTTGTAAAAGTAAAGATAATCATGATTGAAAGAGGAAAGATAAGATTTAGTCTTGTAGCATAAAAAAAGTTTGTATCATCTCTAAAAACATATAGAAAATGTATGTTGTTCTTCTACAAGTGGCTGGAAGACTCTTAAAGGAAAAGAAAAAGTTAAAGCATTAAGTGTATCTATATAGAATGATGATTCTAAATTAGAAAGATAAGAAGATAACATGGAAATCTCTCCATCCACATAGATAAAAGAGAATCCACTATTAATAATAACAAAACCTACTTTTCTAAAAAGTTGACATGATGTAATTTTTGTTAAAGTTAGAATATGGACTTCAAGTCTGCTTGTATAAATAAGACCCTTAAGATAGTAAAGGAGGCATCAAACATCTTTTATATATCTCATACTTGTGATCTCCTCTGCTATGATTTTTTTTTCCAAGTATAGTTCATAATTTCTATTCAAAACCTTACTCTTCTCCTAAATCTTTGGTATACGCCATAAAGTAGGAAACAAATTAAGGCTATGCTAGAATTTGCTAAAAGAGTGTCAAAGGCAGTTACCTTACTCAAAGGTTGGAGTCAGAATGCTCATTAAAGGACTCGACAAAAACGTGGACAAGCTATAGTAGAAAAACTAAGGATATAAATTTACATCATATCAAAATTTCAAAATTTAGAGGCCAAATAAAAAAATCAAAATGCAAATCAAATATGATCAAACATATATATGATTTTGTATGCTAAAAATTATTACCATATCTAAGCCATTAATAATATCAAAAATAAAAAATTTTGAAGCAAATATTCATCCTCTAATTTATCATTATTTGCTCTGATATTAATGAATTATTAACGTAGGGATGTAATTATCGCATTTATAGACTCTTAAGGAATCTAACTATATTCCAAATAATCCATAAATAATTTTTTTCAGAAAATAAGAATTCATAAAATAATTATACATAGAACATTTTCAAAATTTCCAAATTAAAGGATTCATTATGCTTTTTTACCTATACACATAGTTTTTTTACCGTAGCTTTATTGGGATTTTTTTTGAGTCTTTTAATAAGCATTCTAGCTGCAACCTTTGAGTAAGATAATTACCTTTAATGCCCGTTTAGTAAAGTCCAGCATACCCTTAATTCATTTCATATTTTAAGATATATAATAAAGATTTAGGAGAAGAGTAAGGTTTTAAATGACAATTATGAACTATATTTGCATAAAGGAAAATTTTATTTCATAATATAGGACATTACAAAGATGCAATACATAGAAGATGCTTGATGCCCCCTTGACTACCTTGGGGGTCTTATTTATATAAATGGACTTGAAGTCTGAATTTTAACTTTTACAAAATTACATTGATCGATTTTTTGTATAGTTAGTCAATACTGTAATAATCGTAAGTGCAAAGTGTAGCTATAGCTCGTACTGGTAAACACGGATTGATCCTATAAAGACAATGATTACTAGTAATTACCTTTTTCCTATTATCTAGCCTACAAATTGATTTCAATTTTTAATAAAAGAAAATAAAATTAAAGCAAGTAAAATAAAATAGGCAATAATATTTAATAGAGAATCAAGAATTCACTTAGAAAATTACCAATACAAAAAATTAGTATAGGTTTTGATTCCCCTGAAACTTTAACATATTGATCTTTTAGTACACAATTGTTTTATTGACTTATTGGATCGTGGATATTCCTATGGTATACAAATAGCTAACCTTGAGTCTACTAATAACTAATCCAAAAGTTTTCAACTGAATTACTCAGATTAAAGTTTATAGGATTGCTTTACCGAATTCTCTCTATCAGGTTTGACCTTAATATAAAAGATTTATGTCATTCTATCTCTAGGGTTGTAATCAACTCCTTCCAAATACAGTATATCTACTCATAAATAGGATTTAGTATGAAATAAGGTAATGACCTAATATTCTCAGGCCTATTAGAGCATAAGTAAAACACATAACAATCAATACAATTGCATTAATAAAAGAATCAAATCACATCAAAGTATTATATACGGTTCATCTAACTTAAATACTAATAAGATGTTTAGTTATACATTATAGAATATGAAATCAAACATACACTGAAAGAAAAACAAATTAAAAACAATGGGTTCATAATTACAATATGCCTGATTGTCTTATATCAAATATTCTTGCTAAGTAAAGGTTTGATCTTGTATTCCAATAGATCTATTGATGAATTCCTCATGTTTTCCCTTCCTTGGGTTAAAATTTCCCTTTAAGAATGATATCTACATTTAGAATTGTCTTATAAAGTTTGCCCCCCCATTTGAGGTGGATTATATTGTTTTATATTAAATTATAGGGTTTTTGGTCGATGCATAATGTAGTGCATGTCCGTGCATCAGATTATATATAACCAAAATCTCTGAAAATCATGAATTTGCATTGCTTGGGAAAAGTGTATGGGTAGATGCACAACCTTGCATCCTTTTTGTGCTTCAAATCTTCACTTTATGCTATGCTTTCGTCTGAGTTCTTTTCCTTTTAGTCCACGAAGGCAATTTTACTCTATAACCACGCTTAGAGCAAATTAAGTACAAAATATATAATAAAAGGATAAAATAACAAGTAAAATACGTCAAATATAGGTGTAAAAATATAATAAAATATGTATTTATCAAATATCCCTATACTTAAGCTGTTGCTTGTCCTTAAGTAGACTATAATAAAAATTATAAAATTTACAACATCAATCCATCATTAATCTCAATATGTCCATTTGTACTGCACATCATCATATCCTATTGAATCAAATTAACACACAAGTAGAATCAAATTATCCTAAAATTAACTTTTCTAAGTAATATTAATAATAATCACATCATAATCTCAATGAAGTTAAAAGCATTAATATTTACACCATTGCTAAGATGTCTCTCAATACATTTAAGTGTTTAGGGTGAAAAATATCAAGACTCTTAATCATTGCATAGTAGAATTCTTGTCATAGACTTATAATAAAATCACATCTCCACCACTTAGGTATAAGCTAAAAGCAAAAATCCAAAGGTCTTTATATAGGTTATAATGGGGCTTAGGTATGGTATGATTGGGATAATAAAATGGGTTAATTTGAAGGAAAATTACTATCACAATATATTTCAAGACTTGTTTACAAATATACACAGGTCCTTTCAATGTAACTCTATTGGTGCCAAAAACTTATTCACGATTTTTCCTCCTTTTTTGTTTTGTTTTTTCTTTTTTAAAAAGGAATGAAATCAAACAATTAGTACCAATATTTAAAAAATAATGGTACTTTCAAGATTTTCAAGTTCTAATCAGTAAATAATGTACATAACCTTCAGGGTTAAAAATAAAAAAAAAGAGTCTTCAAAGAAAAATAGGATGAAGGTTAATATATGGGTTTAGTCAATGAAAAGGCTAAGGTTTAACTTGGTTATTCCTAAACGTGAAATTAAGGGTATCGTAATTTTCAAAGAAAAAGGCTTTAAGAAATTGTTGAATCTAAGTGCCTTCATCATGTTAATGTTTCTAATTTAACAAATATGGTATTAATATACATAATAAAAAGTAAGTTCTAGAATGTTATACTACGATAACACACATAAAAGAATAACAAGAGCTTACAAATTTTGAAAATTTTTCTCTTAAGCTTAAAAGATCAGGAAAAAGATAGGTATTATATGTGTAAATAATATGCAATATCATTCAACTTGAATATGTCAATGATTATTAAGAATATGACTTAGAAAAGCAATTTTATTGTAACTATCATCCTTTTGCATACCATTTCAATCATTATTCAGTAGTAAACACATTATTAATAGACTTACTTCAACCAATTCAACATATTAGTTCATAAAATTTTATAACCAAGATTATAATAAGGTTAAAGAAATCGTTAAAAATTCATTAAACCCTTCTCCAAACTTAAAGCTGTACATTATCCTCGATGTACACAGTACAAGCATATATGAAAAAGTGAGAGGGTTATGTTGGTACTTCTGAGTATGATGATTTTCTAATTTCATATCCATCCAATGTTAACTACACCCTTGCAAAATATGAAAGATAAAGAAAAAATAAAGAAGATACAAATTTAAACATCTCTTGTATGATGTGATCTTGGCTGATCTGATGAAGATGGGTGCTCATGGTGGTGATCCTAGCTAAATATAGGGGTTATAGATGAGGTGCCCTTGTGGGATGGTGGAGTTTAAAAAAGAATGCCTTAATGACTTATTACTAATTCCATCAACTCTCTTATTGGTGTTACTGAAGTCTTGAGTGTGCTTGTCTACTCTATAAGTTCTGCTTGCTGTCTCTCTAGTTAAGCTATAGTCAGTTGGTCTAGATGAAACTCCCAAACTGCTCTTCATCCTATCTAGGGTGGTGAGGACTGTGGATATGGTTGTCCCTCCCAAATTCCTCCTGATACTAATGGTTCATTAAGCTCCCCAATAAGTCTACACACTACTCCTATGGATCACCAATGAACCATGTGCATGTGATGTATTACTATCAAATTAAGTGCTTACATGGTTGTCATCTCCCACTTTGGTTGTAGCCAATAAAAAATTCCCATATGCATGCTAGCTTAGTAATGTAAAGTCTAATACATATCATGTCAAACTTCTTATCCTCACTCTGGAACTGAATAAATTATACAAGCATATGTTTTAAATGTATAAGTGTCCATTCACTCCTACTCCAGAGGTAGAAGATGTCCACATTATTGGCATACCTCGACTGTACCCTTAGTCACTCAAAGTGTGACTTAAAATACCATGTATGTATTTGAGTACTAGACTACATAATGTCGAGGCTTTTGACATGCACAGATTGTAGTCATCTCTGTGTTGAGCCTGCTCTAGAAGTGTTGTGGAGACAATCCATATAAAAAATCCATCTGTAATGATCTATACTCTGGTGTCTTTATGTACTCCCAATAGTACACTCCTATGATGACAGAGAACTAAGTAGTACTCATCTTATATCTCTCCCCTATCATCTGGAACTAGACTATACTTGAGTGATCCTTATGGTAACATCCCTTCTCCAAAGCAAATGTGGAGAGGACCTCTAGAGTTAGCTCTTTATATGATGGTTCCATTTCTTCAATGAATCAGGACTAGCTCTTACTTCTACCAACTCTCTCACTTATTGGGCTAACCCAAGTTGCTCTAAAGCTTACCAGTTGATGCACTAGTTGGCTCCAAACTTCTTATCTTTCAACCTTTGGTACTGTTTGATTGCAGGTTTACGTATACTAAGTTTTACTATTTTTTAACCTCGATAATACCTCAAACGCATGGGTTGTTTGCATAGTACCTAAGGTATTGATCCCATGAGGAAGCGTAGTCTAGTCATAAAATCTAAGGTTGAACTAAATCGCAATAATTTAAACTAAGCAATCGATATAAAAAATTAATCAATCAAATAATCAATTACGAGAATAAAATTTTAGAAATATAAACAAAATAGCAAATCACACAATCCAATCAATAATCAACCTATGAACTACCAATTAAGAGAAATGGGGTTTAATCCGACTTTAATGAAAATCTAATTGATTATAAAATTATCGAATTATCGGTCTAAATGATTCTAAGATGGATTACTCTCTATCGAGTTATAATGATTAACCCTAATTTAAATTATAAAATTGCGATATCTCAATTCACAATTGACCCAAAACCTAAATTAGTTATGATATTGTCTAATAACCTACCGAAACCTATGCATGATCTCTCGCAACACAAATTTAATGGTTTGATTCAATTCTTTATCTATCACACTACCTAACTCTCGTTAGCTCAATTTAATGATATTCACTCGGCTCACCCTCTCAGTTTGTTACCGAATTATTAAGAACAGATATTGAATCAAAAATAACTTAATAAAAATTCAATAAATCATATTTCATTAATATCAAAGACAAAATCCCAAAGGTGAGTTTAGACAATAATCGACATTCAACATATCCTATTCTCGACAATTATCTCAATTTTATACATTAATAAAACTGAAATAAATTGGAAATATTCTTGAAACGGATTAATGGAGGTAGCGACAATAGGAAACCACCTATTCTAGGAAGTACTTCGTGTCGAGCTTTGTCTCCGTATCTCTCTTCCTTTATCTCCTTCCTCAAATCTCTCAATAACTCTCTAAGGTTTCTAAATTTGGCTGATGTGAAAAGCTCTTCCAAAGCTACTTCTTCGATTTAAACAATCAGCCTGATGCAGGCCATAATCGTGGCCAGTGCCTAATCCTCTCTGTCATGATTGTGGCCCAAAGTGCATGATCGTTGCCTGGAATAGAGCTTTTTGTCATGATCGTGGCCCAAAATGCAAGATCGTGGCCTGGGTTTTATCATCTCCCCTCTTTCTGACATAATTGTGGCCTATTGTGCCACAATTGTGGGTCGTATTTTTAGCCCGAAACTCTTGAAAACTTCTCTGTTCTTCACCGTGTACCCAGAAACACTAACAAACATATCAAGGTACCTAAAAAATATAACATTTAAGCTCAAAGACTCATACTAACCCATAAAAACAATTAAACACATAAACTAACACAATTAAAACCTAAATATACACTAAACACTCAAATTAACACTAAATGCTTAACCAGTTGAACCATAAACACAACGCAACCTATCAATATCGCCATAATTAAACATTTGCTTGTCTTCAAGTAAACAAAACAACAAACACACAACACACAATGCAATAATAAGGCAATGACTTTAACTTCATGAAATAAATTTAATCTTAAACACAATCTTACAAGTTACATCTAATCATTAACATGCAAAATCTATATCTAGGGGTTTTGAACTAAATATACAATTTAATCGAGATCTAAGTGTTAAATTATTTACCCTTTCAATTGTACATACACATTAATAATTCGTTGGTCCTTCAGACTCTGTAACTGTTCCTAAGTATATTTTCATGAAAAGTCAAGCTTACTCTAAGTTCAGTAGGTTTTTATTAAGCAAATACACCTTTTTTAAATTCATTTTAGTGAACATAGACTTAGTCGTTTTACGTGGAGGCAAACATTGGTAATGAATGTCAATCTGGTTACTCAACTAAGTCATGTTTTTATTAAACAACTTAGTTAAAACATCATTATAGCTTTTTTACATGAAGGCACATATTTTTGATATGTGTCGATCCGGTTACTCAGCTATATCATGTTTTCAACTGGCTACTAGCTCTATTCATAGCCCGGAGGCTAGTGAAATAGTGATTTATTTAATAAAAAGTACACTTTTTTATTTTTATTTTCTTGCCTACCTTGTTGTTTAAGCTACTCATCTCTATGAAAAATACTAGT
>JANZXR010142279.1:0-34666 GCA_027575705.1 Erythroxylum echinodendron
CAAAAGGTGCCTTTGAAGAGTCATACCTCTTCAAAGGCACCTTTTGGTGGCCTATAAAAGGGAATTTTGTAGTTCCTTTGAGAGATTTTTTTTCTTTATTCGAATACTACACTCTTTTCCCCATTTTGAGCCGAAAACACTTCCTTCTTTCAAGTCTTCATACATTAAAGCACTCCCCTATAAAACAGTTGATAAGCTTATTAAGAGCATTATGGGTGAAACATAAGGATTGCTACTTTCATAATTTAGCAACTCTTCTGACCTTAGTGCGTTGTGAAGGGATTGGTTTACTCCATACATTCCAACCACAGCTAATTGGAGAAGAAGGAGAAGCCGTAGTGGATCTCCACAAGGAAGGAAAAACATCAAGTAATAAGGACTTATTCCGCTGCGTTTCATCTTACCCTTCTTAGTGACATGGGTAGGATCTTGTATGCTTATGAAATCATGAGATTCTTGTTTGAGTTATGATCTAAAATCAACAAATGGTATCAAAGGTTTAGGTTGGAAGCATGATTTGAAATGATTTTATGATCATAAAATTAAAATACTAATATTTTGGTATATATTTTTTAGTGCAATCATGATAATGACATGTGAACTTATTTGTTGCTATATGTTCTATGTGTGATAGTTACCATGCCAAATTGAAGGATTTATTAAGAGCATGTTTTGTGAAACAATGAAAGCATGTTAAAATATTTCTAATTGAATGCTATATGCATTTTTTGCTATATTTTAGCATGAAATAGTTGTTTCTCATGCATGTTACTTGATTGAGTCTTGTTGTGGTAGAAATGCACTTACATGTGATAATTGCATCAATGTAGATGGCATGTAAGAATATTGTTGCTGAATTAAATAAAGACCTCAAGCTTAATGTCGATAATTACTCCATTTGGCAGCCCGACCCACCTGTGGCCCATCCAACCCGTCCTTATTTTAAATAAAAAACTTTCAAAATGATATTGTTTTGTCATGGGTCAGGCCGAGTTGGCTCGCGATGGTCAGCCTGAGGCCCGCTGACCATCCCATGGCCCAGACAATCTGGGTCAAAAATGGGTCACGTCGAGCTGACTTTGACATTCCTAATTTGGCAACAAAAGGTTCAATTCATCTTAATTGAGCAAGAAACACTTGATGAGCTCTTCCATAAGGTCGAGCCACCAGCGGTGGGTGGAAACTCTAATGCCTATGAGGCATATAAGAAGAAAGATTTTGTGGCTCGTTTTATTCTCTTGAGTACCATGGTTGATGAACTCATAGTGGATTTCTCTATGCTTGAGTTGGCCAAAGCCATATGGGATTCAGCCAAGACTAAATATGGATATGTTTCTTTGAAGAAACAAAGAGCTATGATTCTCAAGTTTGAGAATTATAGTAAGAGGGCTGACCACACCATGAGTGCCCACTTACGTGAGATGTGACGCATGATTCATCAACTCAAATTCACTGGTCATGTGCTTACTGATTTCAATAATCCGTTCCTTGCTTGATGAGGAATGGCAATTGATGAAGGTCAATTTACGCTACAACTCTCAAATCAAGTCATTTGATGGCATTACAAGGCACCTTCTGCTAGAGGCAGAGGTGATGGCCATTAAGAACTATTCAAAGGCATATGTTGTTCTTCCTTTTACCACAAGAACAAGTTCAAAACGAAGAAGAAAAGGAAGGATGGTCAAGACAATGGGAATGGTGCCACCTTGAAAATTTTCAAGAAGAAGCACAACAAAGCCAAGTTGAAGTGCTTCAGTTATGGCAATAAGGGATAGTTTGCAAATGAGTGCAAAACACTTGCTAAGGTACATCATCTCTTTTTTACTTCATTTGTGCATCATGTGTCATACATGTACTTAACTGAATCTGATTCTTTTTGGATTAAAAATTCAAGAGCAACGGACTACATAGCCAAAGAAAAGTCTTGGTTTGTCACCTTTAGGAAGTTGCCAAAGGGAGCAAAGCATGTTTTTATGGGGAATAATGCAAGCCTTGAAGTAGAAGGGATAGGAACTTGTAGCGTTCCTCTTAACAATGGACATTTGTTGTTAATTAATGTTCTATATGTACCTAAGATTTATAGAAACTTGGATTCTATTTGTTCCTTGTTAAAGTTCAGTTACTGCTTAAATTTCTTTAATAAATCTGTGGATATTATTAAAGATAATGTAGTCGTGTGTTCTTGTTTAGTAAACAATGGGTTGTTTGAACTGAACGCAAGGTTGATACTTCTAGTGTCTATGCATTAGAGGTTACTGCTGAGATGACTTGGCATGAGCATTTAGGACATATTGGACAAGAAAGAATGACTAAGTTGGCCTAACGTGGCTTACTTGGATCATTGTCCAAGGTCTCTATACCAAGTTGCCAATCATGTCTTGTTGGCATGGCCACAAGAAAGCCTTTTGGCAAGGCAACTAAAAGTTAATAAGCTTTACAATTAGTTCACTCTAGTCTTTATAGACCAATGAGAATTGTATCTAGACTTGGGTTTAGATACTTTATCACATTTATTGACGATTGTACTCAATTTACCCATGTTTTCTTACTAAAGCATAAGTGTGAAACATTGAGGTGATTTTAAACATACTTGCACTTAGTGGAGAATCAATTGGGTAAGAAGATCAAGTCATTGAGGACTGATCATGGTGGAAAGTACAAGCAAATGATTTTAAGCATTTTGTGACCAAAAGGGCATTGTGAGGCAACTCACACTTCCTTGGACTCCATAACAAAATGGAGTAGTTGAAAGGAATAATAGGACTCTTATGGATATGGTGCGATCCGTGATGGCTAAGGCCAACTTGGATATTGCCTGTTGGGGTGATGCATTTTTTAGTGCAACATATATTTTGAATAGAGTACCCTCTAAGTCTGTTGATTCTATGCCATATTAGTTATGGTTGAAGAAAACCCTAACTTAAGCTATCTTCGTCCTTGGGGATTTGCAGTGTATATAGATCACTCTCTTAGGAAATTAGGCCCTAAAGAGAGGAAATGTGCCTTCCTTGGTTATTATGAGAATTATAAGGGGTATGCGTTCTTGAACGTAAGCCACAAGATTGGATATGTCTTTGAATCAAGAAATGACAACTTTATTGAGGATGAGTTCCCTAAAGTTGGTGAATGTCGTGACTTAGATCCATTGGTTGAGACCTTTATTCAAGGTCAGTCTAGTGTTTTGGAAGCATCATTGACTACAACTTTCGTGGTAGAATTTCCTCAACAAGAGGCTGTTCAAATGCCTCCTACATCCCCACTTCTTAATGAACAACAAGAAGAAGTTCTTGATGAACAAGTTCAAGGGGAGTTAAGGGAGTTCAAGAACCATATGATCAGGCTATAGGGCAAGATCATGATGAGCCTCCTCCCATGCCTAATTTGTGATGTTCAAAAATGCAATTTGGACCAGCAAAAGAATGGAGGATTTTGGAGGAAAGTGAGGCAAACTTGGTGTCATCTAAGATTGATGGACCAATTAATGTAAAAGAAGCTCTTGAAGGTGTTCACAAAGAGAAGTGGCTAATGGCAATGCAAGATGAGATGAATTTGATGCATCTCAATGGTGTTTGGGATTTAGCTAAATTACCTCCTAGATAAAGCGCTATTAGGAATAGGCATGTTCTCAAGATAAAATCGAATTCTGATAGAACTATTTAAAAGTATAAGGCTCAATTAGTGGACAAGGAATTCACATAAAAGGACGGTATAGATTTTAAGGATACCTTCTCTTCTGTTGTTAAATTCAATTCCATCAACTTATTACTTGCTATTGTGGCTTATTTGGACTTGGAATTGCATCAAATGGATGTAAAGTCCGCCTTTCTCAATGGTGATTTGAGAGAGGAGATTTATATGCAATAACCTGAGGGGTTTGTTGAAAAGGGTCGAGAGCACAAAGTATGTAGACTTAAGAAACCTATATACAGTCTTAAGCAAGCTTTAATGCATTGCTACTTGAATTTTCATGATGCAATCACAAACTTTGGTTTTATGATGATGTATGAAGACCATTGTGTTTATATGTATACTTTTGGGTCCAAATTTGCCATTATGATTATATATGTGGATGACATATTAATAGCAAGTAATGGGTTTGTTGAAAACTATGAAAGGATGGTTGTCTTCCACCTTCGACATGAAGGATATAGGAGAAGCTGCCTATATCCTTAGTGTTAAGATCCTAAGAGATAGAAGTTAAGATGTTGGCCTTGTCTCAAGAGCCTTATATTGATAAGATTCTTGCAAAGTTCAACTTGACAAACTCAAAACCAATGAGCACACCACTTGCATATACCTGTAAGCTTGGGCAAGATTTGTGTCCTCTAAGTACTCAAGAAAAGGAGGAAATGAAAAAGGTCTCGTACTTAAGTGCCATTGGAAGTCTAATATATGCCATGTTATGTACTTGGCATGATATAAGCCAAGTTGTAGGTCTACTGGCAAGATATTCTTATAACCCTGGAATCAAGCATTGGAAGTGTGTGAAAAGGGTCCTTAGGTATCTCAAGGGTACAAAGGACTATTGACTAGCTACTAAGGAGAGAATCTTGGTTTGCATGGCTACACTGATGCTGATTGGTGTGGTGATTGTGATTTGTTCAAATCTTCATCTGGCTGTCTTTATGCTAAATAATGGACTATTTCTTAGAGTAGCAAGAAACAAACTTGCACAACATTGTCAACAATGCAGGTTGAATTTGTTGCTAATGCCTCGACTATGTAAGAGGATTTGTGGCTTGGAAATTTTATTTAACACTTAGGGTCAATTATGCCTTTGGAAAGGCCCATAACTATCTATTGTGATAGTATGGCAGCTTTGGCTTCGAATAAGGACCCTAAGTATCATGGAAAGACTAAGCACATTAACATGAAGTATCATTTTGTTAGAGATGCAATAGAGGAGGGAGAAATTAAGTTAGAGTACATATCTACGGACCTAATGGTAGCTGACCCTATGACTAAGCCATTGCCACCATTTCATTTTGCTAAACATGTAAAGGTAATGGGTCTTTGTAGATTATGAAATGTTGGTGTAATTTTATCCTTCTTGTGTCACACATGTAAAATATTTGATAAATGAAAATTTTTTGTCAATTATTGGTGCATTTCACTTTGAAACCACAACAAAATATGTACGTGTCAATTATAGGATGATGTTGGATTTCTCACACGAGCCATCCGCCCTTGCGTCTTTGTGTAAGATCAAGGTATATGTGATTTGTGTGTCATAATTTAAGTGGGAGTCATGAACCAACACATGATAACTTTAGTCTATGGTCGTCTTGATTATGCATGCATCAAGATAAGGTGATCAAGATCATCCAGTTTGTATGTCCATTCATAGATACTATCCTATGATTTCATTCTCAATAGGGAGAATAAAGAGTATTTCATGGTTGTTTGACATGATGATGGAGAACAATGGACATGTAAAAGACAAGAAGAGAAGCATACGTAGTTTGATCTGCTTTAAGGAAGCCTAGGATATGACTTGCATGGACATGAGCTTGCAAAAGGAGGCTTAGGAGCTGAAATTGGATCAGATTTGAAGTCTCAATGTGCAAGCCAAGGGGTTCAACAAAATTTCCATATCAAAGCCCCAACATTCTAGTCTAATGTTCCTAAAGATCCATTACAAAATGTTGGAGGCTCAATGACAAGAGCTAGGGCCAAAGTAATGAAGCAAGCATTAAATTGTTTGATCCAAGACCTTCAAGAGATAAAGCCTATGTTTTTGAGTCAGATTTCATCTCATAAAGGTCCAAATGAAATTGTCTTACTCCTTGAAGCCTAACATGAAGTGTCTAATGGCCCACATGAAGTCCAATTGGGAGAACTCAATTTAAATACCATGTGACAACTATGTTCCACTTAAAAATAAGGAAAAGGATGTGATCTGTAAGGTGCAATATGTTCAGATCATGTTTTAATTAGTTTTCTTTTTTGTTTTCCTTGAAATAAGGTCATCTAGTCAACACTTTTCTAAGTTTATTTTGTTTCCTTTTAGGGATTGATTTGCTTCCTTTTATTTAGTTTCTTATTTAGGACATTAAGTTAGGAGGTTTTCCTATAAATAGGCACCCTCCATGTACTTTGAAAGGTGATTTTTCGTTCAGAAATAATATTGAGTATTATTAAGAGCATTCTTACTTTCTTTGTATTCTTTGAGAATACTTGACTTATCGAAGGAGTGGTCTTCCTTTGTGGCTTCCCATGGTTAGAGTTCTAAGAGACAAGTCCTCTTAGGGTTTTTTCCATTGACCAACATTCTTGCTAGAGTTCTAAGAGACAAATTCTCTTAAGGTTCTTTCCATTGACCAGCATTCTTCTAACCCCTTTTCTCTTTATGTTCTATTTCTATCTTTTCAATTTTTTCTTGTGCTTTCGTGTGTGCTTGATTCTAGCCATTCCCGGCATAGTTCCATCTTGTTGAAGTTTCTCTAGGACAAGTTCCAATTGGATCTCACATCATTTGGTATTAGAGCACTTTGGTTGCTAGATTCCAAATAACTAAACTTTTGTTGTTTATTTTCGTTCGTCTTCTCTATTCGTTTTCATCCACTATTTTGTTCACTTTTTGTTTAAGTTTTTGGCTGAATAATAGGTGTTTCTTCAAGTTCAGAAGCTCTTCTTTCTCCTCGTCTTGGAATCATTCAAATCCAAGCTTTATAGAGCAAGTTATACTAAGTCGAAATTTGAGAGTGTCCAGCTTCTAAAAATTGCTTTGGATTTTTTTTTGTTTCCATATTTATTTATGTGAACTTAAAATTATCTAAAAAACAAGGAAGTAGAAGTCAAAAAAGAGGAAAAAAGAAAAAAGCAAAGAAAAAAACAATCAGAGTGTGTACTACAATTTCTAGAGAAGTGGAGTCCAAGTTTGATACTTTCTTAATTACAATCAAGTAAAGATAACATCTTTCCTATTGCTTGAACTTGAATTGCAAGTACTTTCCTATTTTGCATTGCTTGGAACTTTCTTAATTTCCTATTTTCTTCACTTTTTTATTTCAATTACTTTCCTATTTTGCCTTTAGTTTTCCTATTTTATTCCTTGCCACATTCATTTTTCTTTTGCTTCAAGTTTGTGACTTTCCTTGAGGTAATCACTTCCTTAGTTCATTACTTATACTATTTTTCCTTTACTTGGTTTTCAAGTTTCTCCACTTTCCCATAATTTTTCTTTCCTTTTGCATATTCGTCTCCTTTGCTTCTTTATTTTCCACACCCTAATTCCCCTTTTGGATTCTTTGAGAATTTTATTTTAGGATTCTAGTCTTGGCTATCACTTGGTTTTATTTTTTCTATTTGAATGTGCCTTGTTTCAAATAGGATACCATAGAAAGAAAGTTGAGTAGTAAAAGGTAAGAGTGTTTTCATTATAGAAAAAAGCCAATTTTTGTGTGATACATGACTTATTTGGCATCTATTGAGTGTATACACGTGAGGTTGAGTGGTGAGGTCCATATTGTTTTTCGTTATTCACTAACATTTTGTAGTTTATAAATATGTCTCAAAAAGATGAATCACATGAGTAAGATCTCAAAGTCTTTATGTGCAAGATCAATTCCGGAGGTTTAATGCTAGGTTGGATGACATCCAATCCACGTCAAACTCCAAAGGTCCTAGAACGTTCCATAAAAAAGTTGAAGATGTGCAATCCGAAGATGAAGGCCCCAAGGAGAGGCAGATAAACTCCTTCTTGTAATGAACTTGACAACATAAAATTGAAAATCCCTTCTTTTTAAGGAAAGAAATGATCCTGAATTGTATTTAAGTGAGAGAGGAAATAGAACATGTATTTGAGTGTCATACATATAGTGAAGAGAAAATGATAAAAATTATTGCTGTTGAATTTTGTGACTATGCTAGTATTTGGTGGGATCAATTGCAAGTAAATAGAAGTCAGAATCATGAAAGACCAATCCGTACATGGCAACAAATGAAAGACATCGTGTGAAAGCACTTTGTTCCAAGTCATTACTATCGAGACTTGTTCATGCAGCTGCAAAGATTAAGGCAAGGATCTATGATTGTTGAAGAGTGCCACCAAGAGATGGAGATCATCATGATTAGGGCCAATGTTGAGGAAGACATAGAAGCTACCATAAGAAGATTTCTTGATGGTTTTCACCCTAAAATTGCTTCCATTGTAAAGTTGCAAAATTTCCTTAACATGGATGAGTTGTTGCATAAGGCCATCATGGTAGAAAAGCAATTAAATATGCAAAATGGTGATGCATTGAGTTCTTGGAAGAAAAGCTTGAAGGAGTCCAAACTTTTCTTCAAATCCAAGGGAGGCAACAAACCAAAGGAGGAAAGTAAGTCCAAATTTTCTACTCCAAATCCTAAGGGTAAAAATGACTCCAAACCCTCTTCTTCTTCTAATCCTTCTTATAAAGTTAAGTGCTTTAAATGCCAAGGTTTTGGTCATATTGTTTCGCAATGACCTAACAAAAGAACTATGATTTTGCTTGAGAATGGTGATGTTGCTAGTGAAAGTAGTGATGATAGTGATGATTTTGATGATGTGCCTTCATTGATGGATGTTTCCGATGTTGATTGTGATGTTGAGGTTGGTGAAGCCCTTGTGGCTAGGCATGCTTTTAATATCCAACCAAAAGATCTTGAAGAAGAGCAACATGAGCACACCTTTCATACAAGGTGTCTCATTAATGGGAAAGTTTGTAGAATGATCATAGATGGTGACAGTTATACTAATGTTGCTAGCACTTTACTTGTTGATAAGCTTAATTTGCCTATTTTGAAACATCCTAGACCATATAAATTGCAATGGTTAAATGATTGTAGTGAGGTGAAAGTCATCGAACAAGTGATGGTTGCCTTTTCTATTGGCAAGTATCATGATGAAATTTTATGTGATGTTGCACCTATGTATACTGGACATATTTTGCTTGGTAGGCCTTTGGCAATTTGATAGGAAAGTTAGGCATGATGGATACAAAAATTGTTGTTCTTTTCCTTTCCATGGTAAAAATATTGTACTGAAACCTCTTAGGCCCATTCAAGCTTATGAGGATCAAGTGAGTATTGAGAACGAATGCAATGTAAAAGAAAAGAAAGAGAGAGAGAGAGAGGTCAAAAAGAAAAAGAGAGAGAAAGGTCAAAAAGAAAGAAAAAGAGAGAGAAAATAAAACAAGTGGAAAAAATGAAGCAAGAGAGTGAATTTATTTGCTTTAAAAAGTGAGATTAAAAGATCTTTAAAATGAGAAGAATCTTACATACTTTTATATAAAGATGTTAACTATTAATGAGCTTAATCCTTCTTTGCGGTCTAGTGTTTTGTCTTTGTTGTAGGACTTCAGTGACTTATTTCCAGAGGACATTCCTGACGGATTGCCTTATTTGAGAGGCATTGGGAACAATATAGACTTCCTTCCTGGAGCTTCAATTCTGAATAGACCTACGTATACAACTAATCCGGAAGAAACTAAGGAGATCCAAAGACAAGTTGAAGAGCTTATGAAAAAGGGCTTTGTGAGGGGAATCTTGAGCCATGTACTGTGTTGGTTATACTTGTTCATAAGAAAGATGGAAAATGGAGAACGTGTGTTGACTGCAGAGCCATCAATAAAATCATGGTGAAATATCGTTACCATATCTCTTGTTTAGATGATATGTTTGATGAGTTACATGGTGCTTGTATATTTTCTAAAATTGATCTTAGAAGTGGGTACCGTCAAATTCGCATGAAAAAGGGTGATGAGTGGAAAATTGCTTTCAAACTAAGTTTGGGTTGTATGAGTGGTTAGTTATGCCTTTTGCCTTGACTAATGCACCTAGTACTTTCATGAGTTTGATGAATCATATGTTTCAGCCATTTACTAAACAGTATGTGGTTGTCTATTTTGATGATATTATAGTGTATTTTAGGAGTTTAGATGATCAAGTGAAACACTTGCATGATGTGTTTGGACTTTTAAGAGAGAATAAGCTTTATGCCAATTTAGAAAAATGTTCCTTTTGCATGGATACTGTTATGTTTCTTGGTTTTATTATAGGTGCTAACAGACTTCACGTTGATGAAGAAAAAGTGAAGGTAATTAGAGAATGGCCAAATCCCGAATGCAAATGAAATTCGAAGCTTCCATGGCTTGGTAAGCTTCTATCGAAGATTTGTGAACGACTTCTCTACTATTGCCGCCCCTTTGAATTAATTGGTAAAAAAGAATGTAATTTTTAAATGGGGTGATTCACAAGAGGTTACTTTTAATACCTTGAAAAAAAATTGACCAATGCTCCTCTTCTTATTCTTCCTAGTTTTTCTAAAGTTAATTTGATGCTTCTGGAATAGACATTGGTGCTGTTTTAATGCAGGATTATAACATTGCTTAGTTTAGTGAAAAACTAAGTGGTGCTACTTTAAATTACCCCACTTATGATAATGAGTTGTATGTTTTAAAAAGGTCTTTAGAGACTTGGCAACATTACTTGTGGCCAAAAGAATTTATCATTCATTTTGATCATGAAAGTTTTAAATTTCTAAAGTCCTAAGGTAAATTGAATAAGAGACATGTTAGGTGGCTGGAATTTATTGAAACTTTTCGTTATGTTATTAAACATAAACAAGGGAAAGCAAACATTGTGGCTAATGCTCTTTCTAGGAGATACTCTCTTCTTACCTCTGTGCATGCTAGATTACTTGGTTTTGAGATGTTGAAAGGCATGTATGAATTTGATTTTGACATTACAAAAATTTAGAATTCTTGTGAAAAACATGGTATTGATAATTTCTATAGATTTGATGGATTTCTATTCAAAAGTCAAACTTTGCATTCCATCTTGCTCTATGCATGAATTACTTATTAGAGAGACTCATGGTGGTGGATTGATGGGTCTCTTTGGTGTTGAGAAAACTTTAGCTCTTTTGCATGAACATTTTTATTGGCCTAATATGAGAAAGGATGTTGTTTTTGTTTGTGCTAAATGTATTACTTGTCGGCATGCAAAATCTAAGGTTCAATTACATGGTTTATATTCTCCCTTAACTGTCCCGTCTCATCCTTGGTTGATATATCTATGGACTTTGTGCTTGTGTTGTCTAGATCATCTAGTGGAAATGATAGCATCTTTGTGGTGTTTGATCTATTTAGCAAGATGGCTCACTTTATTGCTTATTCAAAAACCAAAGATGCTAGTCATGTTGCTGCCTTGTTCTTTAAAGAGATTGTAAGATTGCATGGGATGCCAAGGACTATTGTGAGTGATAGAGATGTGAAATTTCTTAGTCACTTTTGAAGAACTCCATGGTATAAACGTGGCATTAAAATCTTGTTTTCTACTATTGCACATCCTCAAATGGATGGTCAAACTGATGTGGTAAATAAAACTTTGACTACATTGTTGTGTTCAATCATCTAAAAGAACTTGTACAATTAGGAAATGTGTCTCCTACACATTGAGTTTGCTTATAATCGTGCTATTCATTCTTCTACTCAATTTTTTTCCTTTTGAAATATTTTATGGGTTTAATCCTTTGACTCATTTAGAAATTCTTCCATTGCCTTCTAATGAGTTTACTAACCTTGATGGTATGAACAAGGATAAATTTGTGCAGGAGTCGCATGCTAAAGTTAGAGCCAACATTGATAGAAGAAATGAACAATATGCAAAGCAAGCCAATAAAGGTCGAAGGCGTGTTATATTTGAACCCGGTGATTGGGTTCAGGTGCACTTGAGAAGGGAGAAATTTCCAGAACAAAGGAAATCTAAGCTTCAACTAAGAGGAGATGGCCCCTTTCAAGTTTTACAAAGGATTAATGATAATGTTTATAAAATTAATTTTCCTAGATCTAATGGTAATGTTAGTGCTACAGTCAATGTATATGATTTATCCCTCTTTGATGCTACAGATTCAAGGACGAATCCTTTCAATGAGGGAGAGAATGATGGAGAACCATGGGCATGTGAAAGACAAGAAGAGAAGCATACATGGTGTGTTCTGCCTCTAGGAAGCCTATGATATGACTTGCATGGACATGAGCTTGCGAAAGGAGGCTTACGAGTTGAAATTAGATTAGATTTGAACTTTAAATGTGCAAGGAAAGGGGCTAAATGAAATTCCCATATCAAAGGCCCAACATTCAAGTCTAATGTTCCTAAAGATCCACGATGTTAGAGGCCTAATGACAAGAGATAGGGCCAAAGCAGTGAAGCAAGCATTAAATAGTTTGATCCAAGACCTTCAAAAGATAGAGCCCAAGTTGTTGAGTCATATTTCATCTCATAAAGGTCCAAGAGGCGTTGTCTTACTCCTTAAAGCCCAACTTGAATTTTCTAATGGCCCACATGGAGTCCAATTGGGAGAACTCACTTTAAATACCATGTGACAACTATGTGCTACTTTTCTCTTCGTGTTCTATTTCTATCTTTTCAATTTTTTTTGTGCTTCTGTGTGTGTTTGATTCTAGCCATTCCCAAGCATAGTTCCATCTTATTGAAGGTTCTCTAGGACAAGTTCTTATTGGGACTTGCATCACATGTCCTCCTAATATTGAGAATAATAGGAGTTACACATCTAAATGTTTTAAGAGGGAGACTAACACACCCCTCCAAACGGGAGTGGAGTAGTAAAACATTTAAGGATGTGTTTATGGAACATCAAAGGGATGCGTTCCAAATGTTCTGTAGTTAACCATGAAATCGACCAATCGAAGAAAATAAGCAAGTTGTCTCTTGTCTTGCTTATGTGTGAGATTCTTCATTCAAACCCCTTAGTGACTATGGCTTGCTATTAGGAAATTGAGGATTATTATGGTCTTCTTAATTGTTTGTCTAAGGTCTTGAGAGAAATGGAACTAGAGTATCCTCCTTATATGATCATGTTTTCTTAAATTATCTAGTAGTTTGAAGATAAAGGAAAGACTAGAATGCATAAGATAACTATGATAGAATATGTTTCACACTATAAATGATACATAATCACAGTATTCAATCTTGGCACCACATATTGTTTTGAACAATATGAAAGATTGAGTGTGATGTGAGAAATAAACCAAGTGCACTTGTGGTTTAATACATTCATGAGTTTTATGAGTTAAAGGATACTAAATGTGATTAAACATGTGTATCAAAATTTCTTAGGGTTTGAGAGTCATAACTTGATTTGTTCAAGTAAGTTTGATTTGTTCAAACATAGAGTGACAATCTTTCATTGTAGGTCTAACAACCACAATGTAAAGAGATTTTGTTTAATGCCTAAGGTAGCACCCACAACTCAAAATTATGTGCTTCAACTATTATTTATTTTCGGCTTTGTATGTTCACTTGTTGAGTATAAACTGTTTGAGTGGGAGCATATTTTCTTTAAATATATCTTTGTGCGAGTGGGAGCTTGTTGAAATTTTATAGCTTAAATGCTATAAATTCCATTTGATGCACCAAGATATATTTGAAAGTGTTTGAGTTTCATATAAGGAGCTAACTCTTAGCTCAAGGGAGCTCAGTGAAGCTCATATAAGCTATAAGTGGCTTGACATGACTTTCCCTTTGCTTAAGCGTCTAAAGTAGGTTAAGGTGAGCTCGTGGGAGCTCACTAAAACTAGTTAATATCTAGAAAGCTAGGAATAAGCTCAATTAAACTTAATTGAGATTAAACCAACTCATCTTTGGTTCTTAGAAATTAAAGCTAGCTGTAAATATGTTCACACTAGTTAAGCTAGAAGAGCTAATTAAGAAGCATGAGTTGGAGTTGAAACCCAAAGCTTAATGGGCGAAATTGGTGGTGCTAGATGAATGAATCTGGCTTGCTTGAGTGTACAATGGACACTAAGGTGTACCATGAGCTGTAGCACGGCGTAATGCATCTTCCCATCTATGCCTTTAGAGTGAATGAATTCAGCCAAGAATGAACATACATGAGACTCTTTAACCAAAGTATGTGTATTTTGGATGAAAAGGATGTGTTGTTTCAGGCAATGATTGTGATCATTCGGCCAAAAAAAAGGGTTCATGTATAAGAATGAATGGTCATGAGTGTACCATCATGACTTTAAGTGAAGATACATTACTCTTTGCCAAATGATGTGTTCCTTGGCCAAGATTCATGATGTTTTGCCAAGAGACATAACTCTTGAAAGAGTCATGACTTTTCAAGGGCACCTTTTGGTGGCCTACAAAAGGGAATTTTCTAGTTCCTTTGAGAGAGCTTTTTTCATTGGCCTAATACTACACTCTTCCCCCCATCTTTGAGCTAAAAACACTCCCTTCTTTCAGGTATTCATACGTTGAAGCACCCTCCTATAAAATAGTTGTTAAACTTATTAAGAGCATTGTGGGTGAACCATAAGGATTGCTACTTTCACAAGTTAGCAACTCTTCCGAACTTATTATGACGAGATCTGTTTACTCCATCTATTCCAACCACGATGACTTAGAGAAGACGGAGAAGCCATAGTGGATCTCCATAAGGAAGGCAAAACATCAAGCATATGAGGAGTTATTCCACTACGTTTCAAGTTAGTATATCATCCTACCTTTGTTAGTGACATGCATAGGATCTTGTACGCTTATGAAATCATGAGATTTCTCATTTGAGTTATGATCTAAAATCACCATTAAGGTTATATGCAATTCAAGAAGTTATGCAATAGGAGTAGTTTTGAGGAAAAGAAAGATAAGAAGAAGCATGACATTAATTTCAAACATTGGATGAGGCCCAAGTAAACTATGCTACCACTGAGAAAGAGTTGTAAATGGTGGCGTTGAATCTTAATAAATTTTGTTCATACTTTGCAGGATTGAAGATTATTGTGTACAATTCTACCATCAAGTATCTTTTAGGTAAAATGGAAGTGAAACCAAGACTAATAACGTGTTTGGTTATTCAAGCAAATAAACTTGAACATGTTCTATTTGTTTACAATTAAACTTAATCAAAATTTATTACACGAGTTGAGTGAAATAGAAGAACTTGAGTTTAGCCCCTCTAAAGTCACAGCACCAAAAATATTAACTAAAGGGTCTTTCCTAACCTTACAAGGCAAGAAACTAAAACAAACACATAAAGGTGCCTGTGAGAAAACTCTCAATCTGAATTTTATTGCTAAAAATATGCTTTCATTACAATGCTCCCTATTGATAAAGGTCTTGAACTTCCTTGTTTTTGAATAGGAAAAGGAAACTAAAATCTTACCAAAAGTTAGTTAAAAAATCTGCTTAATTTGGATAGCAAAAAATGAAAATAAATCTATCTAATTTAACAAATAAACAATGAAAACAAATTCTCCTAATTTGACTAGGGAACCTACTTTCCAACCCTTTTCTTAATTATTATCCTTACTAAAATTACAATAACAGAAAAATACGAAAATAAAATAAGACTTCCTAAAATTTATCCATAATAAGTTTACAGTCCATATTTACTCTAAACTCAACTACCTTCTCGTTCATCCTATAAAGTCCAGGTATCAATGCTTCATGATTATCTCCATGTACTAGGCCATTCTTGAATGCTCCAGCATCATTCTCCCCTTCTTCAAAAGAAGTTGTCCTAAACTCTTTAAGCTTGTCATTCTCAAGATAGGGAGAAATGTTACCAACATTAAATGTAGCTGAAACTTTATAATCTATGGAAAAGTATATCTTATGAGCACTTTCTCTAATTCTCTTGATCACATTTAATGGTCCTTTAGCTTTAGGCATCAGTTTGTTTTCCTTTTGTTGGGAAAATGCTACTTCCAAAGATGGAGCCAAATAAGATCAACTGGTTCAAATGAGAGTTGTTTGCGGAACTTATTTGCTCTTGGTTTGTATTGCATATTGCCTTGTCATCTCTTTGACACATTTCTTAGCATAAAATTTATCAATTTGTTCCTTAGGAGAGGCAAAAAGATCAATGAAAATGTATAGAGTAACTTAAATCACTTTAAAGGGTGACTTCCTTATTGTATGTGAAGGTGGCTTGCTGTAGGCAAACTTCGCTTATGTAAGGTTGAGATCCTAATCTTTGGTTATCATAGTCACCAACCCATGCAATGAAACAACAGACTTTTTATTCATAACTTCAATTTGGAGGTCGGATTGTGGATGATTCGATGTATTAGACAAGAGCTTTACTCCTAGAATTTTCCACAAAGAACACTAAAGGACTTTAAGTATCGATATGATAAAATAGACTTAGGCACCCATTGAAGATGAACAATATCCTTGAACTACAAATCATCTATATATGTAGCATCATCCATCTTATGACAAGAAACAAAATGTGTTGGATAATCGATCTACTACTAACATGATTGCATCTTTTCCTTATTGCATGTGAAGTAGTCCTATGATGAAGTCCGTACTCATATCTTCCCAAGGTCTTAAAGATACAAATAGAGGCACATATAAAGCTTGATGAAATGTGCTCATAGTACATTGATATGACCAATATTGATTAATAAGAGCTTTAGCATTGACTTGCATGCTAGGACAATATAATTGTTCTTAAAGCACTTTTAAACTCTTTTGTATGTTAAAATGACCTACATTTTCTACTTCATGTGGTTCCCTAACCAAGAACTCACAAATAAAACACTTGGGAACCACTTGAAGAATTTGGTTACTCAAGAAAATAAATTTTAACATGTTTTGTTCATTTAGAATTAAACTTTATCTAATTTTGTTACAAGGGTTTAATGAAAGACAAGAAAGATAGAAACTTCAATTCAGTCCCTCTAAAGCCGCAATACTAAAGAGATTAACTCAAGATTCATTTCTAACCTCGCAACAGACACACCCATAGATATTGATGAGAAAACTCTCAACCTGAATTTTATTGCCCAAAATATGCTTTATTCATTACAATTCTACTTATCTATATATCTTGAGCTTCCTTGTGTTTGAATAGGAAACAAAAACTAAAATTCTACTGAAAACTAGTTAATAAATTTGCCTAATTTGAATAGGATTCAAATAACACTAAACCTACTTTCCAACCATTTTCCTAACTATTATACTTTCTAAAATTATAATAATAAAAAATAACAAAATAACAAAAAAAAGAAAACTTCCTAAAATTTAAGTACACTAAGCATGCATCTTATATTCAGTGCAAACTCAATTACCTTCTTGTTCAGCTTATGAAAAGTCTTGTCCCTTCCACATTTAGCCCATATAATCCAGGCATCAATATTTCATGACTATATCCATCTGCTAGACCATTCTTAAATGCTCTTAAAACCTTAGTCGATAGATCCTTCTTTAAATAGTTTGACTTAGAGAGCTAGGACAAGAATGAAACTAAAATTTTGTTGATATGCTCTTCAATTTGGATCAGATGAAGTATTCATTGATTTAGGAACCAAAGATTGTTCTATATAAATTAAGATTGAACTAATGACTCAAGAAGGTATTTCCATGGTACCCTTATAACTAGAAAGGGATTGTGGGGTGAAAAGGAATGGTTTGATCTTCACAAGCCTTTGCGTGAATGAAAATCAAGTCTTTAAAGAGCACCAGAAAGGATTTCAATAAAGGAATGCAAAGAGCACTCACTGTGTTTATTAAATCTAGAAATCAATCAAATCTTATTACAAATGAGTTTTATAGTGTTCATATGCTAAAACTAATGCCCTAGGATATCCACTTTACACTCTTCAAAATAAATAGATTGAGCTTTCTGCATAGCGAAGTTAATTAACTAAAATTGGTCGTTTCTAGATTTCAACCTAAATAACAGACTCTTAATAAATAAACTTACAACAAGCTACTTAGGCCCAAAATAAACCAAACGGCTAAGAGGGCTTATCTAAGCTAGAATCCGCTTGTTTAAGTTCAAAATAACTTATTTAATATGTTCAAAGAATAATCTAAGCCTGCCTAAATAGGTTACATCATGTGGCCTACTGATGCTCAAAATAACCTAATTGTAACAAACAAGCTATTTATAATTGCATAGCACAGCTAACCTTCTTCAACAAGTCCAACACGTTGCTCCATGCCTTGAATCATCAATATGAACTTAGTTGACATATCTCCAAGTGATTTAGATTCTTCCCTTACATATAGATTTACCATTAAATTGTTGAGAGCCTTTTTTTCAAGTTTAGCCCACAACCATGTCATTGATCCCCTAAGATTTTCTAATGGATCTTTTACCTTAGTAACAATTTTTAAAGCTTGTTTAAGTGTTTCGCCTTGCTTTTCAAGCTCTCTAACACATCCCATTCCTTCTGCCTTGTCCAAATACAATTGGGATACTTGATCGCCATCATTCCCCCCTCCACAAAAGCATTTGTGATAGAAATATTCAATTTAGCAACTATACACCCCAATAGTTGAAGAACTAAGATACATATGGATTGCAAATTAACACCCTCCATAATTTATGGAAAGTTGGATCGTTCAAGTTTGGAAAATATTTTGATTAGAATAGCACTTTGAATCCTCCAAAATGCGACAAACTTTCCAAGTTTGATAAGTTAAAAAGGAAAACAAAGATTTTAGGTGTTGAATGCCACAAACTGAATAGTTTGAAAAGTTTCAAAGATAATGCAAGAACTTTAAACAAAAATCTCACACAAAAGACTGAGATGTTGTATAATCATCAAATCATACCCTTATAAAGAGAATTAGCCTTGTTTATATAGGACAAAGGTTAAGACACAATAGTCAATTCTAATTTAATATAAAGTGTAACTTCCCATTTAATGACAGCCCCACAACTTGTAACTCCTTATTCTAATTAAGTGAAATTAAACTCATACTTAATGTAAGTTGTAGCTGCCTATTTAATGATAGCCCCACAACTTGTAACTTTTTATTCTAATTAAGATACACTAAAACTCACACTTAACAAAATTCAAACCCTAATTTCGTGCATGTTGAATTCACACAACAAATAACCCAAGCCTAACTTTCTAAAGTTGAAAATAACCACAAATAACAACCCAAGATCTAAACACATGTCAAAGTTAGTTGATTGGCATTTTTATTCTTCAATGGACTGGATTGATTCAAACAATGTGGGTTGGATCATTGTCTTCATCATTTGAACGTGTTTGAACCATGTTAATAGGTTTAAGCTCTTCCTACATGCATAGACCTTTGACAAAATCTAGGTGATCTTAATCCTTCCAAATGTTTTCAAGCAAGCATGTTAATGCTTATTTTATCTGTTTAACTTTAGCTCTTGTCATTGGCCCTCTATAAATAGTTAAAGGATGTTACATCTTGGTGCTACCTCCAACCTTGGCCAAATCATCCCTTTGTTGATTCATATCATTTCTCTATTCCTCAAAAGGACTCTTCATCAAATCATCACCTTCAATAACTACATCAAACAAAGTTAAATTAAAAACATTTAAAGTGGCATTTACATTGCCATACTCACCTAGTAAATCCAACTTGTATGCATTGTCATTTATTCTTTGAAGGACTTGAAATGGACCATCCCCTCTTGGCATCAATTTTGACTCCCTTTGTCTGGGAAATCTCTCTTTCCTCAAGTGTACCCAAGCCCAATCACCAAGTTCAAATACAATCTTCTTACATTTCTTATTGTATTAGTTTTCATATTGAAGAGTTCTCTTTTCTATTTGTGCAGACACCCTTTCATGCAGGGCTTTGACAAACTCAACCTTCTGTTTGCCATCCAAATTAGCTTTGTCAATCCATAAAGGAAGCAAATCCATAGGAGTTAACGGATTGAAGTTGTATAAAACCTTAAATGGAGAATGACAAATTGTAGCATATACAAATCGATTGTAAGAAAATTCCATGTGTTGTAAACAATCCTCCCAATTCTTCAAGTTTCTTTGAATTATGGCTCTCAAAATTGTGCAGAGAGTCCTATTTACCACTTCCATTTATCCATCCTTTTGTGGATGACAAGTTGTTGAATACAACAGCCTTGTACCTAACTTACTCTAAAGCGTTTCCAAAAGTGGCTAAGAAACTTTACATCTCTATCACTCACAATTATCCTTAGAAGGTCATGTAATCTCATAATTTCTTAGAAGAACAGCCTTGCAACATGTGTGGCATCATCTGTTTTATGGCAAGGAATGAATTATCCACCTTGCTAAACCTATCAACAACAAAAAAATAGAATCTCTTCACATTTTTGTCCTAGGTAAACCTAAGACAAAGTCCATTGATATATCAGCCCAAGGCTCATTAGGAATAGGAAGAGGAGTATACAGCCCATGAGGCATTACTCTAGATTTAGCTCGTTTGTATATAATGCATTTCTCACATATTCACTCAACATCTCTTTTCATTTGTGGCTAGAAGAAATGATCACTTAACACATCCAAAGTCTTCTTAATTCCAAACAGTCCTATTGACTCACCATTATGTGCCTCTCTTACAAGCAATTCTCTCATTGAAAAGAAAATCATTATGTTTAAAAAACTTGCCAAAACCCCCCTTTATGACATACCCTATAAACGTCATTGTTAGAATTATAAAAATCTTTAATGTACTTAAAAACTAATAATTTTGCATCAAGATTAGAAATTAAAGCATACCTTTCAGAAAGAACATCAGCGACCACATTTTTTTACCTTATTTATACTTGATGATTTATGAAAAGGATTAAATAAACTATATCCATTTTGTATGCCTACAACTTAGCTTGCCTTATCCTTTCAAGATATTTCAAGGTCTCACAATTAGTGTGTATAATGAATTCCTTGTACCAGAGATAGTGATGACATGTCTCTAACATTATCAACAAGGCATAAAACTCCTTTATCATATGTTAGGTAGTTAAGACTTGGTCCATTTAGCCCTAAAGAACATAATTGGTTTGCCCTCTTTCATTAAGACTTTCTCAATACCTATTCCACTTGCATCACACTCATTCTCAAAAGTTTTAACAAAGTTAGGAAAAGCAAGCAAAGGGGTTGAAATAAGTTTTTCTTTAAGCAAGTTAAAGCATGATCTTGTTCTTTATGCCACTTAAATCCCACATTCTTTTTTATGCATTCAATTAATGGTGCAAAAATTATACATAAATCCTTAATGAATCTTCTATACATTGATTTTAGATCATAACTCAAAAAAGAAATCTCATGATTTCATAAGCATACAAGATCCTATGCATGTCACTAAGAAGGTTAGGATGATATACTAACTTGAAATGTAGCGGAATAACTCTTGTATGCTTGATGTTTTACCTCCCTTATGGAGATCCACTATGGCTTCTCCTTCTTCTCTAACTCACCGTGGTTGGAATGGATGGAGTAGACCGATCTCGTCACAACACACAATGCTCTTAATAAGCTTAACAACTATTTTACAGGAGAGTGTTTAAGACTTGAAAGAAGGGAGTGCCCTCGGCTCAAAGATGGGAAGAAGAGTGTAGTATTTTGTAAAAAGAAGAAAACACTCAAAGGAACTACAAAATTCCCTTTTATAGGCCTCCAAAAGGTGCCTTTAAAGAGTCATTACTCTTCCAAGAGTTATATCTCTTGGCAAAACATCATGACTCTTCCAACAGTTATGTCTATTAGGGAAACATCATGACTCTTGGCCAAGTGACACATCCTTTGCAATTAAAATTCATGATGGTACACTCATGGCCAATCATTCTTATAAATGAACCCCTTTTTAGCCGAATGGTCACAACCATTGCCCAAAACAACATATCCTTTCATCCAAAGTACACATACCTTAGTGAAAGGGCGTCATATATGTTCATTCTAACGCAAGGTATGAATCTTCCCCATTGGTTGAATTCAACCTATTGGCTGAATTCATCCTTTCTTGACCGAATTTATGTATCCATGTGGAGACAATGAACTTGAACTCTAAGGGCTTACATGGGAAAATGCATTATGGCATGCTAAAGCTCATGGTACATCCTAGTGTCCATTGTTTACTCAAGCACTCTAGATTCCTTCATCTAGCACCACCAATTTCACCTATTAAGATTTGGGTTTCAACTCCAACTCATGCTCCTTAATTAGCTCTTTTAGCTTAACTAGTATGAACATATTTATAGCTAGCTTCAATTCCAAAGAACCAAAGATGAGCTGGGGTAATCTCAATTGAGTCCAATTGAGTTTATCCCCAGCTTTTTAGTTATTAACTAGTTTTAATGAGCTCCCATGAACTCACCTTAAGGTAGCTTTAGACACTTGAGCTAAGGGAAAGTCATGTCAACCCAAGCACTTTCAAATATATCTTGGTGCACCAATTGAAATTTGTAGCAATTAAGCTATAAAATTCCAACAAGCTCTAACTCATACAAAGATATATTTATATATATATATATATATGCTCCCACTCAAATGGAACATACTCAATAAGTGAACATACAAAGATGAAAATAAATAATAGTTGAAGCAATAAGTTTGAGTTGCAGGTGCGACTTTAGGCATGTAAACAAAATCTCTTTACATTGTGGTTTTTAGACTCACAATGAAAGATTGTCACTCTCCTTATGTTTGAACAAATCAAACTTACTTAAATAAGTCAAGTTATGCCTCTCAAATCCCAAGACATTTTGATACACATGTTTAATCACATTCAGTCTCCTTTGTGAGTTTTAACTCATAAAACTTATAAATGTATTAAACCTCAAGTGCACTTGGTTTCTTTCTCGCATTATAGTCAATCTTTCATATTGAACAAAACAATATGTGGCGCTAAGATTGAATAATGTGATTGTGTATCATTTATAGTGTGCAACATATGCTATCATAGTTATTCAACTTATGCAATTATACTTATGTAGGCAACTTATACATCCATGTCTTTCCTTTAACTTCGAACTACTAGAAAATTTAAGAAAACATGATCATCTAAAAGGATGATACACCAGTCCCATTTCTCCCGAGACCTTCAACAACCAATTAAGAAGACCATAATAATACTTAATTTCCTAATAGCAAGTCATAGTCACTAAGGGGTTTGAATGAATAATGTCACACATAAGCAAGACAAGAGACAGCTTACTTATTTTCTTCGGTTGGTCGATTTCATAGTTATCTATGGAACATTTGGAACACATCCCTTTGATGTTCCCTAAACACATCCTTAAATGTTTTACTACTCCACTCCCACTTGGAGGGGTTTGTTAATTCTCCCTCTTAAAACATTTAAATGTGTAACTCCTATAGTTCTCAATCATAGGAGGACATGTCAAACAACCATAAAATACTTCTTATTCTCACTCTTGAGAATGAAATCATAGGATAGTATGTATAAGTGGACATACAAACTTGATGACCCTGATCACCTTATCTTGATGCGTGCATAATCAAGATGACCGTAAAACTAAATAATGTGTTGATTCATGACTTCCATTTAATTGTATGACACATAAGTCACATATCCCCTTTATGAGATAACATACATTTAAGACTTTAGTGGTCTCATCCTTGATTTTATGCAAAGACGCAAGGGTGGATGGCTCGTGTGAGAAAACCAACCTCAGCCTATGATTGACATGTACATTTTTCATTGCAGTTTCAAAGTGAAATGCACCAATAATTGATAAACAACTTTTCATTTATCAAACGTCTTACATGTGTGACATAGGAAGTAGAAAATTATACCAAAATTTCATAATCTATGAAGACCCATTGCCTTTACATGTTTAGCAAAATGAAATGGTGGCAATGGCTTAATCATAGGGTCAACAACCATTAGGTCCATAGATATGTACTCTAACTTAATTTCTCCGTCTTCTATTGCATCTCTAACAAATTGATACTTCATGCTAATGTGCTTAGTCTTTCCATGATACTTAGAGTCCTTAGTGTAAGCCAAAGCTACTATACTATCACAATAGATAGTTATAGGCCTTTCCAAAGGCACAATTGACTCTAATTGCTGAATAAAATTTCCAAGCCATAAGGCCTCTTGCACAGCCAAGGCACTGGCAACAAATTCATCCTCCATTATTGACAATGCTTTGCAAGTTTGTTTCTTGCTACTCTAAGAAATAGCCCCATTATTTAGCATGAACACATAGCCAGATGTAGATTTGAACCAATCACAATCACCATCCCAATTAGCATCACTGTATCCATACAAACTAAGATTCTCTCCTTGGTATCATAACAAATAGCCCTTTGTACCCTTGAGATGCCTAAGGACCCTTTTCACACACTTTCAATGCTCAATTCTAAGGTTAGAAGAATATCTTGCCAATAGACCTATAGCTTGGCTAATGTCAGGTCGTGTACATAACATGGCATACATTAGACTTCCAATGCCTATTCCTAATAGCCCTTCAGTCAGGAGGTAATTCAGCTAAGTCCCAAACCCCATTGAGATGCATCGAATTCATCTCATCTTGCATTTCCATTAGCCACTTCTCTTTGTGAACACCGTCAAGAGCTTCTTACACATTACTTGGTTCATCAATCTCAAATGACACCAAGTTTTCCTCACTTCCCTCTAAAATCCACCATTCTTTTGGTGGTCCAAATTGCCTATTTGAACACCTCAAATTAAGCATAGGAGAAGGATCATCACGATCTTGCCTTGTAGCTTAATCATGTGATTCTTTAACTCCCTCAACTCCTTGAACTTGTTCATCAAGAACTTCTTCTCGTTGTTCATTAACAAGTAGGGATGCAGGAGGCACTTATATAACCTCTTGTTAAGGAACTTCCACCACGGAAGGTGTAGTTAATGGTGCTTCCAAAATACTAGACTGACCTTGCACAAAGGTCTCAACCAACACATCTAAATCACAACATTCACCAACTTTAGGGAACTCATCCTCAATAAAGTTGGCATTTCTTGATTCAAAGACATTTTCAATCTTGTGACTTACGTCCAAGAACATATACCCTTTAGAATGCTCAGAATAACCAAAGAAGGCGCACTTCCTCCCTCTAGGGCCTAATTTCCCAAGAGGGTCATCTGTAGCATGTAGATAAGCTGCACATCCCCAAGGACAAAGATAGCTTAAGTTAGGGGTTTTCTTCGACCATAACTCATATGGCATAGAATCAACAAATTTAGAGGGCACTCTATTCAAAATATGTGTTGCACTAAGCAATGCATCACCCCAATAGGCAATATCCAAGTTGACCTTAGCCATCATGGATTGCACCATATCCATAGGAGTCCTATTCTTCCTTTCGATTACTCCATTTTTTTGTGGAGTCCAAGGAAGTGTGAGTTGCCTCACAATGTCCTTTTAGTCACAAAATGCCGCCACCACGATCAGTCCTCAATGACTTGATCATCTTACCCAAGTGATTCTCCACTAAGTGCAAGTATGTTTCAAAGCATCTCAATGCTTCACACTTGCGCTTTAGTAAGAACACATGGGTAAATTGAGTACATTGTCAATGAATGTGATAAAGTATCTAAACCCAAGTCTAGATACAATTCGCATTGGTCCATAAAGATTGGAGTGAACTAACTATAAAACTTCTTGACTTCTAGTTGCCTTGCCAAAAGGCTTTCTTGTGGCCTTGCCAATAAGACATGATTGGAAACTTAGTATAGAGACCTTGGACAATGATATAAGTAAGCACGTGTGGCCAACTTAGTCGTAATTTCTTGCCCATTATGTTTCAAATGCTCATGCCAAGTCATCTCAATAGTAACCTTAGTTATATAGTAACTAGAAGTAGCAACACTCGTGTTCAATTCAAACAACCCATTGTTTACTAAACAAAAACACACGACTGCATTGTCTTTAATAATATCCACAAATTTATTTAAAAAATTTAAGCAATATCTGAACTTTAACAAGGAACATACAGAAACTAAGTTTCTACAAATCTTAGGTACATATAAAACATTAATTAACAATAAGTGTCCATTGTTCAGAGGAACTCTACAAGTTCATATCCCTTCTACTTCAAGGCTTGCATTGTTCCCCATAGAAACATGCTTTGCTCCCTTTAGCAACTTCCTAAAGGTCACAAACCAAGACTTTCTTTGGCTATATGGTCTATTGCTCTCGAGTCTATAATCCACAAAGAATTAGATTCAGTTGACTACGTGCATGACACAACGTACACAAATGAAGTAGAAAAGGGATCTTGTATCTTAGGAGGTGCTTTGAACTCATTTACAAATTTTCCCTTATTGCCACAATTGAAGCATTTTAATTTGACTTTGTTGTGCTTCTTTTTGAACTTTTTCAAGATGGCACCGTTCCCATTATCTTGACCATCCTTCCTTTTTTTCTTCCCTTTGAACTTGTTCTTGCTGGGAAAATAAGTTCCAGCAACATATTCCTTTAAATGGTTGTTGATGGCCATCACCTCTCCCTCTAGTAAAAGGTGCCTTGCAATGTCATCAAATGAATTGATTCGAGAGTTGTGGCATAAATTGACCTTCAACAATTGCCACTCCTCACCGAGAAAGGAACGGATTATTGCTTGAACTCGTTGCTTATTAGTGAGCATATGACCAGTGGATTTGAGTTGATGAATCATGCGTGAAATCTCACGTAAGTAGGCATTGATGATGTGGTCAACTCTCTTACTATAATTCTCAAACTTGAGAATCATAGCTCTTTTTTTCTCTAAAGTAACATCTCCATACTTAGTCTTAGCCGAACCCCATATGGCTTTGGCTAACTCAAGCATAGAGAAATCCACCATAAGTTCATCAATCATGGTACTCAAGAGAGTAACACGAGCCACAAAATCTTTCTTCTTATCTGCCTCATAGGCATTAGAGTTTCCACCCACCACCAGTGGCTTGACTGTATGGAAGAGCACATGAAGTGTATCTTGGTTAGATAAGATGAATAAAACCTTTTCTTGCCAAATGGAGTAATTATCTCCATTAAGCTTGAGGTCTTTATTTAATTCAGAAACAATATTCTTACCTACATTGATTCAATTATCAGATTTAAGTGCATTTCTACCACAACAAGACTTAATCAAGAAACATGCATGAGAAACAACTATTTCATGCTAAAACATAGCAAAAGAAATGCATATAGCATTCAATTAGAAATATTTCAACATGCTTTCATTGTTTCACAAAACATGCTCTCAATAAAGCTTCAATTTAGCATGGAAACTACCACGTGTAGACCATATAGCAACAAATATGTTCACTTGCCATTATCATCATTGCACTAAAAAAAATATACCAACATATTAGTATGTCAATTTTATGATCATAAAACCATTTCAAATCATTCTTTCAACCTAAAGCTCGGATACCATTTGTTGATTTTAGATCATAACTCAACTAAGAAATCTCATTATTTTATAAGCATACAAGATCCTAAATTGAAACGCAATGAAATAACTACTTGTATGCTTGATGTTTTGCCTTCCTTGTGGAGACCCATTATGGCTTCTCCTTCTTCTCTAACTTGTCGTGGTTGGAATGGATGGAGTAAATCGATCTCGTCACAATGCACTAAGGTCAGAAGAGTTGCTAACTTGTGAAAGTAGCAATCCTTATGGTTCACCCACAATGCTCTTAACAAGTTTAATAACTATTTTATAAGAGAGTACTTCAATGTATGAATACTTGAAAGAAGGGAGTTTTCAACTCAAAGATGGGGAGAAAAGTCTAGTATTCGGCCAAAGAAAAAAAAGCTTAAAGGAACTACGAAATTTTCTTTTATAGGCTACCAAAGTTGCCTTTGAAGAGTCATAATCTTCCAAAAGTTATGTCTCTTGGTGAAACATCATAACTCTTGACCAAGGGACACATCTATCGGCAAAGAGTCATGATGGTACACTTATGACCATTCATTCTTGTACATGAACCCCTTTTTGGCTGAATGGTCACAACCATTGCCTAAAACAACACATCCTTTCATCCAAAGTACACATACCTTGGTGAAAGGGTGTCATGTATATTCCTTATAAGGCAAGGTAATGATGAATCTTCCCCATTGGCCGAATTTAACCTCTTACTCGAATTCATCCTTTCTTGGCCAAATTCATGTATCCATGTGGAGACAATGAACTTGCACTCTAAGTGCATGCATGGAAAGATGCATTATGGTATTCTACAGCTCATGGTACACCCTAGAGTCAATTGGGCACTCAAGCACTCTAGATTCCTTCATCTAGCACCACCAATTTCACCCATTAAGCTTTGGGTTTCAACTCCAACTCATGCTCCTTAATTAGCTCTTCTAGCTTAATTAATGTGAACACATTTATAGCTAGCTTCAATCCTCAAGAACAAAAGATGAGCTACGGTAATCGCAATAGAGTCCAACTGAGCTTATCCCCAGCTTTCTAGCTAGTAACTAGTTTTAATGAACTCCCACGAGCTCACCTTAAGCTAGCTTTATACACTTGAGCTAAGGGAAAGTCATGTCAAGCCAATTATAGCTTACATGAGCTTCTTTAAGCTCCCTTGGGCTAAGGGTTAGCTCCTTACCTGAAACCCAAGTGCTTCCAGATATTTATTAGTGCATCAAATGGAATTTATAGCACTTAAGCTATAAAATTCCAACACTATACAAGCTAGCAAGACCATCAAAATTTATTACATCACTAACACAAGTAATTTTCCACCATTCCCTAATCCCTTTTACTTTCTCTTGATTAATATGTATTCCTTTATCATTCACAACATAACCAAAAAAAGTAAATTAATTAGCGCAAAATGTGCATTTATTTAAGTTTACATATAACTTTTCCTTCCTAAGTACATCAAAAATAACCTTCAAATGTGTTACAGGCTCATCCCAATTCTTGCTATGAACGAGTATATCATCAAAATAAAGAGGAACAAATTTACCATTAAAAGCACGTAAAATATGATTCATTTGTCTCATAAATGTACTAGGTGCATTGTTTAGTTTTAAAAGAAGTTTTACATTCATCATCCTCATGCATTCTTATTTGAAGATATCCAAATTTTAAGTTAATGTTTGAAAATACATATGAACCATATAATTCATCCAACAAGTCATCTAGCCTATGGATAGGATGTCTATACTTCATTGTGATTTTATTGATGGCTCGAAAATCAACACACGTTCTCCAAGAACCATCATTCTTAGGCACCAACAAAAAAGGAGCCATATATGGACTCAAGCTTTTACGAACATATCCTTTTTTCGTAAGCTCACTTGTTTTTGGATTTCCTTGCTTTCCTCAAGATTGTATCTAAATGTTGGCCTATTTGGTATGCTTGCTCCCAATATGAAATCAATTTGGTGTTCAATTCCTCTAATTAGTGGCAAACCATTAGGAATTTCTTCGAGAAATTTATCTTCATTTTCTTGCAAAAGATCAATAATAACACTAGGCAAACTCGTGTCAATTTTGTTAGAAGTAATTAAAACATCCTTGTACATAAATATAAGGGTTGCCTCATGGTTAGTGTTGTCTTCACATCACTCATTTTTGCATAAACACTCATTTTTCTTCCACTCAATTCTTCCTTATTTTCTCTCTCCTAGTGTTTCCCATTGCATCTTAGTTTTACCACTTAGTGCACCATTTTATTTTTTCCTCTTTTTCTTGCTCCCTCCCTAAAGTTGCGATCAATGAATATGCAAGCCCTTCATATTTCCATTTTATGCTCATTTGGTCTTTAAAAATTGCCTTTGGTGATAAAGGTCTGAGTTGGAACTTCTCTCTACCCATTATGAAAGAATAACGATTCTTAAACTCATCATGAATCACTTCTTGTCATATTGTCATAGTCTTCCTAACAACATATGCCCAGCATACATAGGTACCCACATCACACCACACCTCATCCTTATATCTACCCATGGAGAAAGAAACTAACACTTGCTGATTCACGTTCACAACACCACTATCATTTAACCATTGTAATTTGTATGGTTTTGGATGTTTAATAGTAGGTAATTTTGGTTTCTCCATAAGTAAAGTACTAGCAACATTTGCAAAACTTTCACTATTAACAATCATATTATACAACTTATTAGCAATTAAACAACAAGTATGGCACAGATTTTTGCGTTGGTCACTATGTTCATTATTGTTATTTTGCAAACTAAGTGTACATTGTACAACCAATGTTTCTCCTTGATAGGGCACCATAACACTACACAAAATAACTAGACTTAAAATTATAGTTGGTGATGAGTTTAGGTCGATCTCACAAAGAATGTGTGTAAAGCTTTTGAAATGAAAATAATTGGTGTTTAGGTTATAGGGGGTTTGGTTTGATTTAAATAACAAATTAAAGTGAGATTAAACTAACAAAAGCAAAGTAAAGAAAACAATCAAAAATAAGAAAAGTAATGAGTTTGCTAGGGATCTGGTCATCGGTTCAATCTCAGCCTATACACAACTAAACATACTTTACTAAATTGTCATTCTTATACCTCTACTAGCAACTATTAATTGTAGTTTAACAAGAAGCTCTGTTAACCCTGGTTTTCCCTTACGTTGTGTTTAATTAAAACAAGTTCTTTAATTAAACCTAACCATTAGACAACTTAGAACAAACTCTTTAGATTTAATCAGACAGCCACATTATGAGTTAGGAAAATAGATTAATCAAGGCAACAACCATATAAACTCACGCCATTTAACCAAGGTTACATTATCCCTAGTGATTTGATACCGTTAGTTGCCACAAATGTATCTAAAACATAACTATTATGTACTTTATTTAAGATTTTAGCAATGGATTTACATAAAGACAATCAAATAGATCATTCAATCATTCTTACCCAATACCCAATTCATTAAGCACAAGATATCGTAAACAATCCCTAAGAGAGAAAGAACAACAAACATAATAGAGAAATGCCCAAAACGTGTCTTCAGTGTCAATTTCACGTTTGAACTGGTATCGACAAGCTTAGCCTCCCATGGGTCTCCAAAGGAGTCTTGCTTTACCCTCATTTGTGTCACAAAGTGATTCATACTCTTTCTGTCATCAACATGTTGTATTCATACGAAAAATTAGGTTTTCAGGCATAGGTGGCAAAAGTCACGATTGTGACCTTGATGGTCAAGGACTTGCAATAATGAAGTTCATGGTCGTGAGCCTTCATTCCATAGGTGTGACATAATAGTCATGACCATGACATGAAAGTCATGGTCTTGCACTGCCTCACATATTCTTCATTTTATGCATTTTCTTCTCTTTTTTGCTCTAATCCTTCTCCTTCTTGTTCCATAAAGACAATTGAGTGTGAATCTTAAGAAGACTCAACGAGTGTGCTTTCAACTCACTTTAGCTATTATGCTTCCAAATTGTAACAAAAATCAAATATGAACTAAAGCAAATCTCTTAAGTATTTTAAAGCATTCACCACTAAGTGTCATGAATTAAATGTATCAATAATTAAATACATATCAATTTCTTCCACACTTAGCTTTTGACTCTCCTCAGGAAAATCATCAAAATCAAAGTCACAAGCTAAAACACATACTCATTTTCTATATTTCCCAAGAACAAATAGTCATGAGAAAAGAGGAATAACTTTCAAAACCATGATAACAAGTTAGCATTCTATGCCTCTACTCATGATCAATCAACCATCATTCCCTTTAGAAGCTGAGCAGTCTAATGGCAACTTGGACAAAGTGTGTGTAAATAACATTGATCCATAGGTACACTCAAATACCATGCATGATTATGACATTCCATAACTTTGCAAATCATTTCATGTCTCCCTATTGATGCAACTTACAAAGACAATGGAGACTTGAGGATGCCAATGGGTCCAATTACAAGGTCACGCTCCAACAAGCTCAAGTCACAATTTCATATTTATGCACAAGCTTTTGTTTCACAAGAACTTTAAGAAGTTTTGTTGATCAAACTTGGGGAAAAGCTTAGGGAAACACGTATGTGTGTGTGCACATTGGAGGTATCAAACCAAGAGGGCTAACACTTAACCAATTTTCACAGGCACAAGTCTAACCAATGGGTTTGGGCTTATTTTATCTTGTAAAGGGCATGTGGACTTCTTTTGGACTTTTTCATGGGCTGATTTGTGTCAAGTGTGCATGTGCTTCATTAAAAAAGTCATGTGCATGTTTTATTTTAAGGAACCAAGCATGTGGGCCAATCCACCCCTCTTAGGTTAGTCTTTTATGTTTTCTTGTTTCCTTATCCTTTTTGGAATAAGATTAGGCAAATTTAATTAGTTTTAAAGCCCAAATCTGTGTGGGATTTGTTTTTGGGCAGATTTGTTTCAAGAAAGCCTTTTTGAATGTTTTGGGCTTTCTTTAGGTTTTTAGGTTATTTTTGTTATGGTTTGTATTGCACAGGGTATTTAAACCCTTGCTTTATGCATGAACTTTAGATTAGACATGAATAAAAATTGGAAAGTCTTCTTCAAGAGAGAATTTGGATTCTTGCTTGTTTTACCTTAAGGATTGATTCACCTTATCAAGTAAGTTCTAACTTGTGGCGTTAATTCAATTCTTGCAATCTTTATACTCTTTGTTACCAATTTCTTGCTGTTTTGGGGGTGAAGGGTTGTGTTATATTGATTAAATTTAGGTATTGGGAACAATCATTGAAACGGAGGTGTTCTAGACATTAACTCTAGGTTGTTGTTGTATCATGTTTAGTATCAGAGCCTAGATTTTAAATTCAATCTTTATCTTTAATTTTCTATTTGTTATTGATTATTATAGTTAGTTCATCATTCAAAAACAAAAAAGGAAACAAAAAGAAAGAAATCGTGAAAAAACAGAAAAAAAGGAATAAAAGGAAAAACAGAAAGAAAGAAATCTTGAAAAACGAAAAAAAAGGAAACAAAAAGAAAGAAATTGTGAAAAAACGAAAAAAAGAAAGAAAAGAAAAGAATTTTCAAGATTGATCAAGAAACATCCAAGATTGTGATTCTTTGAATCTTTGTTTGATCTTTCATTCAAGATTTGTTCTATTTATTCAAGATCATCTATATTGTCTTTCTTTCATTCAAAAACCTATCAAAAACATCCAAGATCGTGATTCTTTGAATCTTTGTTTGATCTTTCATTCAAGATTTGTTCTGTTCATTCAAGATTCATCTATATTGTCTTTCTTTCATTCAATAACCTATCAAGAAACATCCAAGATTGTGAATCTTTGTGTATTTGAGTTGATTTGCTTGCAAGATTATTCAAGATTGCTAATTCTTGCATCAAGATTCATCTTTATTATTCAAGATTCTTCGAGAACACATCCTTCATTCAGAAATTCCTCGAGTCTTGCTTTCTTGCAGCAAGAAGTTTCAAGATTTACTTTCTTGCACTCAAAACGTGTGTCTTTGATATAATTTATTAGCTCTCAATTCTTGAGTTATTGGGGTAGATTTGAACATTCTTGTCAAATCGGATTTAGGGTTGAGTTTAACTAGTAGTTTTGTTTTTTTTTTCCTTGCACTCTTTGGTTGTTTTTAATTTTATTGTTTGTTGTCCATTTTTGTTTCCATTACACTTGAATTGAGTAATCTTATTTCATATTGCTCAGTTGGCACCAAAAATCACTTACACATGTTTTCTCCAAATAGTATGTGTTTATTTTCACCTTTCTTGTTTTCTTTACATTAAATTGCATCCAGTTTTGTGTTTTTTTACTTCTTTTCTTTATGTATCCTTTGTTTTTCCTTTCAAATTAAGCTACTATTGTGCTTATTTGGTTGGTAGTGATTGATTCGGACAAGTAAAATTGTGCTAGAATCTAGAGTGGTAAAAGACAAGAGTTTGTAAGCTCATTTGAGGGTAAAAGCCATCTTCTTGAGTGAAACATGAGGGTATCCATTTTGACTTAGAGAGAAACACATGAGGGAGTGTAAGAGGAGTTGTTCTAACATGTTTTTGCAGGTTTTACATCATGACCAATTCAAAGGATATTAAAGGTCATGACAAGGATGAAAAGAATAGTAAGGCTGATCAAATGCTTTACTTTGAAGGCTATGCAACAGCAATTCCAAAGGATTGAGAACTTGTTCAGGGATGTTAGTGATAAATTTGATAGACAAGACCAGGCCATTAGGAACTTACAAAGAGAGGCTTCAACTAATGGTGCAACAAGGAGGCAAAATGCTAGGGAGCCAACTCCTGTGCACTATGAGTATGAAGATGAAAATGATGATGGGGAAGATGAAGAAGAGTGGAATAGGTTCAGAATTGGTGGAAGAGGAAGGAATGATAGAGGAAGAGGAAGAGGCTATAGAGGCCGAGACAATGCATGAGAAGAAGACAGGGTTAAGCCTGTGGATAGAAACTTGGGTAGTATCAAGATGAAAATACCATCTTTCTAAGGTAAGAATGATCCCGAAGCTTACTTAGAATGGGAAAGAAAGGTGGAGATGATTTTTGAATGTCATAACTTTTTAAAGGAGAAGAAGGTGAAGTTAGCTGCTATGGAATTTCATGATTATGCACTTGTTTAGTGGGATCAACTTGTTTTGAATATAAGAAGGAATAGAGAGGATCCTATTGATACTTGGGTCGAAATGAAGAGGGTCATTAAGAAGAGGTTTGTGCCTAGTTACTTCTATAGGGAGCTCCATCAAAGGCTCCAAAACTTGAGACAAAGCACCAAAAGTGTAGAAGAGTACCATAAGGAGATAGAGATAGCGATGATCAGGGCTATTGTAAAAGAAGAAAGAGAAGCCACCATGGTACCTTTCTTAGTTGGTTTGAACAAAGACATTGCCAATTTTATTAAATTGCACCATTATGTGGGGTTAGAGGAGCTGGTGAATATGGCCATAAAGGTAGAGAGACAACTTAAGTACAAAAGCTCCAACAAGGCTTCTTACCCAAACTTTACTACAAATTGGAACTCCAAATGGTCCAAGAAGGATGAGAAGACCAAAGAC
>JANZXR010143843.1:0-34569 GCA_027575705.1 Erythroxylum echinodendron
AGGAAAGGATGGATGAAGGGTATGAAGAATGAGTAGAGAAAAACATAGAAGATAGAGCATAGAGGAAAGAATCATCTATGTCACTGTACAAAGACGAATGGACTTCGTCTGTGTTATTGATAGCGTTTTCGTCTGTGTTACTGTTCACAAACAAATTAAAACATAAAGGACACGTATCGTCTGTGTTACTATTCACAGGTGAAGCAAAACACAAAGGACACGTATCGTCTGTGTTACTGTTCACAGACGAATTAAAACATAGAGAACACGTATCGTCTGTGTTACTGTTCACAGAAAAATTAGAACACGGAGGACACGTATCGTCTGTGTTACTGTTCAAAGATGAATTAAAAGACAGAGGACACGTATCGTCTATGTTACTGTTTATAGACGAATTAGAACCCAGAGGAAACGTATCGTCTGTGTTACCCAAGACATTGTCTGTGTCACTGTCACACAAGACTTCATCTGTGTTACTGTTCACATACTTCAAAAAATAGATTCTTAGTCGATAGAGGGTCAATCCAGATGATAAAAGTCAACCACATAGGATAGACTAAGGACTAAGGATTATAAGAAGGAGTTAAGAAGTACTGGAGTAAAGTGCATCTTCTGTGTTCCTGTTCACCTTGTATCTTCTGTCCCAATGTTAAACCCTCAGGAGTTAGAATTTACCTTTAAGGTCTTCATAGAAGTTATGGAGCTTAAAATTATCTTTCCAACTGTATAAAGAATACCCCAAACCGATTCTCTTATAGAAAGATATGATGCTTGAAAGATATCGTCTGTGTTTCCCAGACTTCGTCTGTGACACTGTTCACGCTGTCGACTGGGTTACTGTTCACGTATATCTTCTATCCCATTGTTGACCCCTCAGAAGATAGAGTTGATCTTGGGGTCTTCAGGAAGGTTGTAGACCTTGGAATTATCTATCAAACTATATAGGGAATACCCTGAACCGATTACACTAGAGAAAGTTATGAAGTTTGTAAGATATCATCTGTGTTACTATTCACAGACTTTGAAATAGACAAAACTAAGACAATAGAAATGAGACAAAGGAAAGCCAAAAATAAGAGGCAAGCAATGAGATGATATAAATAATAATAGACTCTTCAGAAGATAAAGTCGACCTTCGAGCTCTTCATGAAAGTTGTAGAGATTGAAGGGCTGAGACTAATAAAGGGGAGTTTTGAGAAGATAATCTGAAAGTGATCAAGGTGTTATCTCAGGAAGATAACTTACGCAGTAAGATATTCTGCATGCATGAAAGTAACAGGTATCGGTATCAGAGCAAGTAGCAAGAGTTAGGCTCTGAAAGCGGGGTCTAACCAGTTATAGTATCAAAATAGGAAAGCAAGTCCGAGTCAAACTTTGATAACGGGGTCTGATAGAGTTGGTATCAGAGCAAGCATGAATAATCATGTATGAAGAGTTAGGCTCCGAAAATGGGGCCAAATAGATGTGGTATCAGAGACATGAAAGCAAGTCTGAGTCAGACTCCGGAAACGGGGTCTGACAAATAAACCTATGGAATTATGGTTTAGGTTGTGGGGATAACCTTATGAGCTTAATTACGAGACTTTGTATGAAGTTTATGGTTTCCGTAAATCGTTCGTAGTGGAACAACAAGATGATTTCTATGTCACCCTTTAGTGGACTGAACTAACTGGGTTACAATATTTCGATGCTAAGAGCACACAAAACAATATGATCAGGAGTCACGAACACTTGTTACTGTATAAATTCATATGTCAAACTATTTTTGACAAAATGAAAACCATAAAATGTTTGTCGAAGAAACTTTTTATGTTGTGATGCGTGGACCATAACATCTCAGTTTACAGAACCACCCATATCTTTAACGCAATTATTGCTACTCGAAATAATAGGAGTAATAACTTAGGAATAGGTTACTTGGTTTTGGCCATAGCTGATTATGATGGAGTTCAGTACAATAGACTAATGGTTTACTACCCTAAATTCACGACCCATCATCATCTGTGGCAAGTTAAAATTCTAAAGTCCCATAATATGGAACTTCGGGATATTAGTGTGAAGACACACGTCAAGGTCAAGACAAGTCAAGTGAGTTCAAGTGCTCAGCAACAACAAGAAGAGGATTTGACCAGTGAGGAATCCAAAGAGGAAGAAGAAATAAAAGAGCCAAACTAGAAGAAATTGCTTGACACAATGTCTATAAACATCGAGGTAATTACAGATACACTTACGGAGAACTCTAGAAGAATGAAGGAGATGGACCAAACTTAATAATGTCAGAGCCTAGACATATGTCATATCCATCGTTATTTTGAGGCTCAAGGTGTTCAACGGCCACCTCTAACACCATTCCAGCCTTCATCACCGCGAGTTTTTTTCTAAACCGTTTCTTTTTAAATTTAGTCTTTATTTTATTTTTGTTTTACTTTAATTTATATTTCTTCTTGCTATGAGTGTTTGTTTGAATCCATCTCAGATTGAGGACAATATGTTGGTCAAGTGTGGGTAGTGTTATGTGTTTTGCTTTGAATGTGAATTTTGCATATTATATGATAGTTTGTTAGGTTGCATATTGTGAATTGTATGAATGTGTCAATGGATTAGATGGATTGAAATTGATTTAATTTTGAACATAGTCTATTAGGTTGTGAAGAGTCATTCGCTAGCAAAATTAGTGAATTGGGTTCTTTGGCTAAATATGGAAGTTAATTAGCATTCAATGTGAGTTTGTCACCCTTTAAATTGTCACCCTCATTTATAATTTTAGGTCTTTTGACTTAAGGAGTTCTGCTAGTATTTTTTCATAAAAATGAGTAGCTTAAGCAATAAGGTAGGCAAATTTTTTTTTTGTTTGTTAATTTTGAACAAATTATTATTCTACTAGCCTTCAGGTTATCAATAAAGCTAGTAGACAGTTGAGAACGTGATGTAGCTGAGTAACTGAATCAACACATATGAAAAATGTGTGCCTCTGCGTCAAAATCCTATAATGACGTTTCAACTAAGAAACTTAATAAAAAAATGACTTAATCGAGTAACCAGGTCGACATTCATCACCAGTGTTTGCCTCTAAGTAAAAGACTATGTCCATGTTCACAAAACGTAAATAAAAAATAAAATAAAATAATTTTTTTCTAATAAAAACTACTGAACTTAAAATAGCTTGACTTTCCATGAAAACGTACTTAGGTGTAGTTACAGAGTTTGAATGACCAAAAAATTATTAATGTGTGTGTGCTATTGAAAAAGGTAAATAATTTAACACTTGGATCTGGATTAATATGTATATTTAGTTCAAAGCCCCAGGATTCAGATTTTGCATGTTAATGATTTCAAAGAACTTGGATGACTATGTTTAAAATTAAATTTATTTGTTGAAGTTGAAGCCATTGTCTCACTATTGCATTGTGTGTTATGTGATTTTGTATGTTTGTTGTTTTAGTTGCGTAAGGACAAGCAAACATTTAAGTGTGGGGATGTTGATAAATGTGAATTGTATAATATTTTAAAGCTTAGTTTGATATTTATTTAATTGTTAATTCAATTGTTTAGTATGTGTTTAGGTTAAAATTATGTTAGCTTGTTAATTATTTAAGTTTTAAGTGTTTTATAAGTTATTACAACTCTTTGAGCTTAATTACTATATTTCTAAGGTACCTTGATGTGTTATTTAGTGTTTCAGAGTCAATATTAAAGAACAGAGAAGTTTCAGAGACTCTCGGGTCAAAAGAATGGCCCATAATGGTGGCATAACAGGCCACGGTCATGACAGAAGCACCAGATTTAGCCCATACCCATATTCCACGATCATGGTAGAAGCCCAGGACATGGCCCACGAATGTGGCTTGCTTGCTACGATCGTGACAAAAGGTTTAGATGAGTCCAACGATAGTGGCCTGTGTTGGGCAGAAGTTTAGACACTTAAAAATGTCAAGTTTCAAGGAATCCAACCATTTCAACATAAAAAGAATCCTAGGGCTGTTCAGAACATAAAAGGTATTTAAAGAATAAGAGAAAGAGGCACAAGAGCTTTTCGGCATCAGCCACTTTTAGAGAAACCCTATATGGAATTATCGAGAGATAGAGAAAGATAAGAGGAGAAGAAGCCGACTCAATATAGTTCCCAGATCTGGAGTTTCCCAAAGCAGCTGCCTCCTGTCGTCCATTCAATTCATATTTCCTACTTTTTTTATTTTTATTGTTGTATAGAATTGGAATAATAATTGATGATAGGATTTTTGGATGCTGATGATGTTCTAAACTTAACTTTAGGGTTTTATCTTTGGTTTAATAAAATCAAATTATTTATGCGTTATTTGGATTTATTGTGTTTTAATTCTAGACGTGCATAATTCAATAATAAACTAAGAGGGTGAATCGAATCAAAAATAATTAAATTGGGCTGACAAGAGTTTTGTGAATTAATAGAACAAGAATTAAATCAAATTGGTAAATTGTGCCAAGAGAGATCTTGCATAGGTTTTCGATAGTTTATTAGATAACTTTAGATCTAATTGGGGTTTTGGATATGTTGTTAAATGAGAAATTGCAACTTCCATAATCTGATTAGGGTAATAATTTAAGGTTAATGGTTATAACCTGAGAGAGAGTAATCAACCGCAGGCGTCTAGAGCCAATAATCTAGTAATTCATAATCAATTAGGTTAGCATTAAGGATTGGTGAAATTCCCTTTCTCTCAATTGGTAATTGCTTTATATTGAATTTTGAGTTTGTGTTGCAACTGCTAAATTATTAATATTTTCATGATTAGTCCTTGAATTTATTTGCTTGATTAAATTGAATTCTCATTCTAGTTATGTTACATTTTGAAATTTTTGCAAATTATTCTAGCCTTAGATTTAAGGATTAGATTATCCCTTCTCTTGGGATCGACACCTTAGGTACTGTACGAATGAACTGTGCACTTGTCGATTATTGAGGTTAATTAATTTATACTTACACACATCAAAACAACCTGATCAGATGCCTTCTAATTTTGTAAAGGTTGTAAAAAACGTCAAAGAGTTAGAAATATATTCGTAAGGGATGAAATTCCTCAAACCCCTATTTTAGTTTGTAAAGTATTTGATGTGTGGGCCATGGATTTTATGAGGCCTTTTCCTAGCTCTTTTGGTTTTTTGTACATTTTGCTTGCTTTTGATTATATATGAAAGTCGATAGAAGCCAATTCTACCCTCACTAATGATTGTAGAGCTATCGTAGGATTTCTTAAATCTCTCATCTTTAGTAGACTTGGAATGGGAGCTTTGTTTTTTAGACCAAGCATACTTATGGCCAACGAGCTTTAAATTTGTCACTCCCATCTAATCTACCCAAGTTTTGAAATCATTAGAAAATGGTGGAGATTACAGTTACCATTAGCCTCGGATCGATATAATATAGAGTTAAAGTCACCACATAAAATCCAAGGCAGTTGAATGTCTCTACTAAGAGTGATTAAATAAAACCATAATACTGCTCGTTTGAAGTCAAATTTACTAGCATAGATGATGGATGAGATGATATTAGTGTTATCATGCAAAAAAGATATTTTAAGATGCAGCATCAACTTAGAGGAATGGATGAGCTTAACTTTAACTTCATCAGCCTTATAGCAAACTATAACTTGACTAAGAAAATGATGGGAGTGGTTTATAAGCATTTTGCAACCTAAACCTAGATTTAACTTACCATCATTCTCTACTTTTATTTTTTTTTCTAATAATCTTAAAGGAGAGTTCTTTCCCTCCAAACAAAATCCCTTAAAATAGCTTACTTTGTAGAGTAATTTAAACCTTAACAATTTAGACATTCTATCTCCAAGTTGCTATCATTTAAGGATAAGATTTAAGGGTAAGGTTAGATAATTTTGGATCATTTCAAAGTTTGAGTCTCAATGAACTTTTACTAAAATGTTGTAAAATGTTACAGTGTGATAGTTACTGCTACCCCTTTTTCCTTTCTCAAATCCCCAAAAGCTTTAAACTTTCCTTCTATTTTGATTTCAGTGTGAATTCTTTTTTCTTCAAAGTTTCTGTATTTTTATTTGCTATTCTCACCTCGTTTCTCTCTTCTCCTCCTCCCTCTTTCTATCTTTTTTGGTAAGTGCCTTTCCCCTGCTTTTTAGTTGTCTCTTCTCACTCTCTACGATTTCTCTGTCCCCATTTTGCAGCTGGTTATTCCCTAATTAATATTTTTGTCACGTTTGCCGTCCAAGCTTCTCATACTATCTCTCATTTTCTCATAATTACTCCTTTTATCTCTTTTGTATATAGGTTGCTTGTTTTAGCTCCCTCTCTTTCTCGTTTTCCTTCCTTTTCTTCTTTCTCCAGTTGGTTTATATGGCTATTTGTCATGGTTGTTTCAATTTTCTTTCTTTTTCTTTAGTTTTTCATTTTTACCAAAAATTGATTAATTAATTAAAAACTATTCAATCAAAATTTAAAATAAATATTAACACTAAAATTTCATAACTAAATTAAATTTTTCACAATAAAAAGTGATTGATTATAATTAAAAATAATTATTTCCAGTTAGAAATTTAATTAAAAATAATTAAAATAAATTTGAAATGAACAAATTTTAATTATTTCTAACATAATAAAATTTTGATACAAATTCTAGGTGATAAAATGTAATCAAATATAGATGAATGAGATTTAAGGCAAATATAATATGATAAAATGTAATTACATGCTAATTGAAATAGAATAAGCATGATTAATTGGAACTAGAGTTAAACAGATAAACTTTAAGCTAAACAAGATTCAAATTAGACATGATAGAATGCTATTACATAAAATTAAAAATTAAAATTTATTGAATGCAACTAAATTCTAGATAAAATTAAATGAATGAATGGATTGGAAAAGCATTCAGAAAGATTAGTATCGATATCAACATATAATTTTTTTACGTTAAATAGAAAGATGTCTATAATTTCAATATGTCAAATTGCTCATGATATTTAGCATATACTTAATCTTAAATATGATTATTATTATCATAATGATATTTCTTATGATGAACTTGATGAGAATCTAGATGAAAACCAATAACGGAGTAAGAAGAATGAGAATGACTAAAGGATAGAAAAAGTACTAAAGACTATATAAGATTAAAAGTGGTTTTGAAAGTATCTAATCAAATAACAAGGTAGCTCGCATGTGTTTTAAGGTCAATAATGATGAGGTACTCTCTTACTCAAATTCTTATGATGGTGAATGATAATATTGAACATTTGCATGATCAGTTAGTTAGAACCTTTAGAGACCAGGATTATAAAAAGGAAGAAATTATCTGTACAAAAGTCAAAACGATCAAAATTATTTAGATCTATGTATAAGTAAAAATCAAAAGTTGCAAAGTTAATTGCATTGTATCATAGCTTTTACGACTATCAGTTGTTTGTAACCATAACTAAGATGTATTAAAGCTTGAAAAATCACATTGAAGAAGGAATTCACTGCATTCAAGGACTCTTTATGAAAATTCACTAATGGAAGAAAGTAATTACAAAGCATGCTAGGAGCCCAAACAAATTCCAATGATGGTTATAGGATTAGATACACTCATAAAAGTGCATCCAATGCCCATATTATATTTATCAAGGAAAATTTTTTTCAAAATAAAGAGCCTTTATTTGATATAACAAATGAGTGTGATTCACCCTTATCTAAAAAAACCATATGTTTCATCTTCTTGACCTTATTTTAAAAGCAAGTCTTGTGCATTCGCGTATGGTTATCACTCTAGGCTTTTAACACTACAAGACAATAATAGGCATTACTTATATGAAAAGCCATAAGGTAGTATGAAATGTCACTCATATTCATTTAGACCTCAACATCAATATATAGAGTAAGAATCAAGCTTATATTTACAATAGGTGTCATTTTAAGCATAATTTTACAATACATGTTCATACACTTTGTAAGTATCAATAAAAATGCAAAATGCATGCTCCCATTAATCATGTGTTATATATCTGTGAAAGAAGCATGTCATTTAAAAAATCGTATGCTAGGCCCTAAAGTCACACAAGGGGAGCTATCAATTCCCCCTATATATCTGAAAGAAAAAGAGAGAGAGAAAGCATTACATGATCAATTAAGTCTTTCTTATATAACACTAAAAATTTCAGTTCCTTTCATACGAAATGTCATCTTTTATGGTGATTATAGGCATATGAAAGGATATTGCTATTTGAAATAATGTTTTTTAAGTAGATCTAAAAAAGGAGATGGGTTAAAAAAAGGTCCTAGAATTAATCTCTCAAAACCCAAATTTATATAGGTATCTAAATGATATCAATTTCTTTTCTTAGTAGTTCAGTATCAGATAGTACTAAATAAATGCCAAAAATTGGTATTTCCTCTATCAATATCAAACGAGGAATAGCAACAGTATCTCCAAATCCCTTATATGAGCTAAATAAAGAAGTTGGTGTCAAAAAAATCAATTGCTAAACTAAATGAGGAAGAATATAAGGTAACCACTTACTTTTATATTGGTAATATATGAGTATATTCGTATTCATATTTAGGGAGAGAAAGCAATACTTCTTATAATAAGAGAGAGAAAGATATATTAACCTTATATTGGTAAATGAGATTTTTGAAAATTGCTTATTGTTGATAAGCATGTGGAAATTACACTTCACCCATATGGTAAAGATTTTAAAAAAGAAGAGAGGGAATAAATCAATAAAGCATGAATTAAGACAGAGTATGAATAACATGTTTCTTTGATATATAAGGAATCTAATCCATGTCAAATATTTTTCCAATATTACCAAATATTTCTTTATCATAAAAAGGAAACATTATTTGATAAAATGAGGTTTTATTTGAGGTTTTGATAATACAAAATATGTTATTACCAATTTTCTGTCTTTAGTTATAATAGTAAGCTAACTTGTCATATATTCAAGGAAAAGGTCAAATATCAAGTCCAATAGAAGAGTAAAATGAAGAAAAGATAAAAATATCAAAGTAGAGGACCGAACAAAATTCAAGAGAGTATCAACGAAAGCCAATTGAAGAACTAAGAATGAATTAAAACCAAACACCTCAAGATATAACAAATCATTGTAATTTTTCTTGTAATTTTATCTTAGTCATTTCAAAGGTTTAGGGGCTTAATCATTATATAATTTTTAACATGTAATGTAATATCCAGTTTCTAAAACATACTTAGGGTTAGAACCCTAAATTATTGTAGATAAGTAATAGCATTGAGATCATTTCATTAACATGCATATTATTAACATATACACATAAATTATGATTTGTACAGATTACAAAGATAGCAAATGCACTCAATTGACATATTCAAGGGTATGAAAGATTTAAAATAAACATGATGTGAATTGTGAATTGCTATGTCTTGAATTTTGGTTTGATTAGATTCCAATTAGTATTTTGTAATTAAATGTTATTAATTAGGATATTGATGAATTGATATGTACATTTGGAGTAGAAAAAATTTCAAGTGGTAAGATAAATTGATACATGAAAAATTAGGATGACTAAGCCTATAATTGAGTGACATTTGTCATAGTTAAATGAGTGATAAATGGACAAGTAATTAATTAACAAGTGGATCAATAATTAAGAGACATATGGACTAATTATTTGATGACTTATGGAAACTTAAGAAGTGGATAAATGGAATTATATTCAGTAGGCAAATGGCTTACAAGCCTTAAGATAAATGTTATGGTCAAATGAAGACACCTAGCATATTGATGACGGAAGATTCAGTAGTAGAGTTTCTGCTATTTCCTTCTTTTTTTCACCACTAAAATTGCATTCATCTTCTCTCTAAATTGTTGTTTAACCCTAGATAAATTGTTACACAAATTCCACACTTTAATCCTTCACAAAATAGCCAAGAAACTAGCCTATTGTTACCTCCATCTTGTTGCTGAAACTAGCTCATTTTCACTTTATGTTTGAGAAGAATCATGAATGAATGGAGGCCTAGTTTAATATAAAGTTTAGATTTGGAATTGGAAGCTTAAAAAGTAAGTAAAAATTTGATTCTTATGACATGTTTAATAGAATGAGAATGATGATTGAATTGGAATGAAATGTGTATGGTGTCGGTGATGTTATGTGTTGGATAAACTTAGAAGTTTTTATGCTTGTTCTTGGTATATGAAAATTATGTAGTATAGGTTATTATATTGATGAATTGGATTAGAATTTGATGTATAAATAAGATAAATTTATGTTAAAAAAGATGTTAAGATAGTGTTCTTGAATTGAGAAAAAACTAGGACTATATGCATAATAATGAATGATAGTTTTTTGTTTTGATTTTTGATGCATGAAAGACCATGATTTATGAGCTATCAATTGAATAATCTTGAGTTAGAATTGGATTATAATTCAGTTTTAAATAAGGTTGCATATTGAACATGAATTTTGAAAAATTTTGAAGTGTTTGATATGTGTCTAAGTTGGATACATTCATGCAAAATTGAGGGAAACAATGTAGTGCATGATCGTAGCCTGTTTATTTAGGTTCTGTCATAATCATGGAATAGTTCCCATGATCATGGCTTGTTACATAAGCTTCTATCATGATCGTAGGAAGGTTTAGCATGATCGTGGGCTAGCATAAAAAGTGAATTGATGTCTTTTAAGTGATGTTTGAAACAACTAATTCTAAGGTACTTTCGTATGGTGTATTTATACTTAAAAAAGGCCTGAAATGAACCTAACTGGATGGTGAATAAGTTGTTCGAATGATTGATTGATAAACTTAGAATAACCAAGTTATTTTGATGTGAAAACCTAAGTGTAAGCTAGACATATACAAATATAATGTTTGAATGATCAAGAACTATGATTTAAGTATATATACCCAGGAATAGTCAAATTGAGCACGCATTATATATGACATATATATATGTGTAAGATTGAATGCTTTTATGATTGTGCAAATTATTAATGTGTATAAATATGTGTATTGCATGATATAGAAGTGCAAATCGAATGACAACATCCAGACATTAACGGATCATCCAGGCAATAGTGTAATCTGGAGTGTGGTATGAGTTAACCTAGATGATTCTCATTAGGATTTATCTAAAATTCATTTATTGAAAAGTGATTGATATGATTGATAATTCCGAATATTAATGGTTCGAGGAGTTTGTTATTTAGGAATGCATTGGAACTATTCTGATTGTATCTGAATATGAAATAAATATGTGTTCTCAACAAAAATTATTGAATGTTGAACTTATGTCTGATGAATATGAAAAGTGAATGTGTCAGAAATGAATGAAAACTATTGAATGTGTGACAAGTGAATTTATGCATTTCATTATATGATATACAAGATCAGATAAAGGGGTTATGACTAGAGTGGCTAATCTGAAAAGCATTTAAAGCTCATAAATGCACACAAAGAGATCAATGAGCCCGGTATCCACAATGGTTATGGGATAGAATATGAAATGAGCTTGATATCCACAAGGGATATGGGATAGTAAATACCCGCTCGGTCATGACAAAATAAAAACAAAAGTGAAGTCTCGTATGCATTTATATTTGCAAATATATGATTATGAAAACATTTTTGAATTGAGATGATATTGTGACATGCCATATTTAAGTGCATTTGATAATATGATTGATTGGGATAGATGAATGAATTATTCTAATAAGTGTGTATAAAAGGTGTGAAATTCATGATGAATTGTTAAGATAAGGAATATTTTGCATTTGGATTATATTTGAAATGTTTGATGTTTTCGATGAGTGAGCACATCGAGGATGGTTCACTCACTGAGTTTGTAAAACTCGTCAAAATTACAACATTGAATTTTTAGGTATGAGAAAGAAGACCTAGTTCCTAAGAAACTCTAGGGGAACATTTTGGAACTAAGAAATGACTCAAAGGTCTGGTCAGCTAACATCTGAGGAATTGTAGATTGTGTTTATGTAGTTTCTCATTTCATGTAAATCTTTTGGAAAATGAGTAATGAACTCTCAAGTACTTATGATGGTGTACATATTTATTTAATTTAATATGCTACTACAGTGTAAATTATGTTAGTAAATGAAATGGAATTTTTTTTGACCTTTTTAAACTTTGGAAAGTGTATGATGCCATAATAAATGTATATAACTGCTTTAACATGCCATTATCATAGGGTATGTTCTTAAATATCCTATGGATGTTTAGGTATATACTCTATGGCAGTGGGGAGTTACATGTAACGTATAATATATAGATCCTATCATAATAAAAAATTATTTTGAATCTAGAAAATATTAAACCTTAAATAAATCTTGGGAAATTTAAAATAATTTTTATTCAAGTTTTTATCAATTTAAGGTACTTTAATGATTTTGAAAATTTTAAAGTGTTGGAAATTAAGTTCATTAGCTAGCCTAACCTAAGTTTAAAAGAAAGGGAATAATCAGTTTATGGGGCCTTTCTATCTGACTAGATTTCTAGCTAGCTAATTCCTTAGCTGAAAAATATTTCGGTAGCAAAATATAAGTGATCAGTTAGTCAATCATATTAAGAAGCTAGTTGTTATAACTGCTAGTTTAGGTATGTAACAACTATTGAGTATAACTTTTAGTATAAATAGACCACAGTTGAGATACCAAAAGAATATTTGACTTTAAATGAAGTCTTATGATACTTCTAAGAAATTTTCATTACATTCATTGATATGTGCTTAATTGAATATAAATTTATTCTATATTCACTTTAGTACAAAAAATCTATACGAAAATGTTTAACATACTCACTTCAGTTCATATACGGTTTTAGGCACAATTTGAAAGCGAAGGAGCTAAAGTGAATCAAAATAATATATTTGAGCTGTTTTTGAATATCCATACTCATTTGTCTTCATGGAGTAATTAGAACAAGATTAAAAGCAAGAGAAGACAAGAAAACGTCATGAAAGATGAGATATATATTGAAAACATCAAAAGGAGGAGTATAAAACATGGCTCACGCCCGTGCATGGTGTGTCATGGGCGTGAGGAAAGCACCAAGAAAGATGAGATATATATTGAAAATATGAAAAGGAGGAGCATAGAACATGGCTCACGACCATGCATGGGAGTGTCATAGGGGTTAGACATTTCTCAAGCCCATGACACACCTTGCACGGGTGTGCATGAGCCAATCACTCACCCCCTTGAGACACTTACAACTCACCAAAACCATAATTTTTAGTATAAAAACATCATTTTCATGATGACAATTAGATGTTTTCGTCTAGGAAATTTTGAAGAGCAGAAAGAGAGGTTTCAAGAGAATGAGGAGGGACAAACCTCTAATCTTTTGAAGACCCATAGAGAGTTAGATATTTCGATGTCGTTCGGTGGTGACATCGATGTCGACAACCCAGTTAAGCATTTCTTCTTTGTATTTTGTTATTTCTTTTTCTCTTAAGGATTGAATATGTTACATATGTTTGATGTTTGGGTGTTATGTAAAAATGATTGAACGCTCTATTTGGTTGTTTTTATGTAAGAACCCATTACTAGAATCTTCAATATAATAGTTGAAATTCATTTCTAGCAACTAATAGTTTTTAATCATCAGGGATGACAAGACCTAGGATAAATGACCTGACCTTGTGTGGTTGATGCCTTGATTAGTCTATTTTCCTACCGCGTAATGAAGTTTTCCAACTAAATCTAGAGAGTTTGTTCTAGGGTGTTTGGTAGTTATGTTTAACTAACGAGCTCTTCTTAATTAAGCAAGACCTAAGGGAAAAATGGGGATGACAGAGCTTATTGTTAACTTACGATTAATAGTTGCTAGGAGAGGTATAAGAACAACAATTTAATGAAATATATTCAACTATGTGTAGGCCGAGATTGAACTAATGACCGTGTCTCTAACAAATTCATCAATTTCATCATTTTTGTATGTTTCCTTTAACTTATTTTTATTAGTTTAGTTTTTCTTATTTTCTTATTTAAAAACAAAACAAACCCCCCATAACCTAAACACCAACTATTTTCATATCAAAAGCTAACTGAACACTCTCTATAGGATCGACCTAAACGCACCATTACTATACTTATAGGTCTAGTTTATTTTGCGTAGCATTATGATGCACTATTGCTAATTTTGGTGTCGATGCCATAGAGTGTAGTGTTTTAGCTTTCGTTCTTGATTTTAACTATTGTTTTGTATATATTTATTTATAATTAGTTTCTTTGCGTTTATTTTATGATCTTTTCACTTTTTGTTTAGTTTTTATTTTGTTAAAAAATTTAAAATTAAAAAAAATCAAAAACGAAAGTAATTTTTTCTATAACTTATACTCCCAATCTTATAACTAAGTTTAGAATGATCAACCTAAATTTAGCTATAGATGGGATAATTAACAGAAGTACTTCCATGACAGTTTGTAAGATGCACAACAATTCCCATATAGACTAGAAGTTTCTTGTCATGACTCAGGTACATCTTTAGAAGAATTGATTAATAGTATTGCAATTTCAACAGGGTGTACAATATTTTCAATAAAGTGAACAATAATTTTAGCTAGGTGTACAGCAGTTTCAAGAGGAAGTACTGTAATTCTGGTAGGAGAAAAGGTAATTTTGGTCTAGCTTAGAAGAATGCGAGATCCAGGAAAACTAAGGTACATCCTTAGAAGAATTAGTTAATGTTGCTGCTACTAATGCTTTGCAATGTCAGCAGGATGTGAAATAGTTCTAACAAGATGCAATATCTAGTGGGGAAATAACAATCATCTGGAATCACAAAGTGAAGAGGAGCAGTTATATCAACTCGAGGTGTACCTAAGGGATGTTAGTGCGGAAACCTTATAGAGTGAAGAGGAGCTTAAGAATCTTGAGAGGACTGCTTAAGGAATGGCTTAGTACGGAAACCTTATGGAGTGTAAAGGAGCTTGAGAATCTTGAGAGGACTACTCAAGGAATTGCTTCTGTGTAAGAGGTGGAAAAGAAGATCGAAGAAAAAAAGGATACATCTTTTAGCTTAGAGGTAAAAACTGAGTTGGAATTTATTGTTATGATTAACTCTTTACCTTTACCTTGTAGATTGGAGAAATTGAACAAGGAAGAAAATGATGAAGAGACATTCTAAATATTTTAAGAGTGTAGGAACGTCGTAAAGATTGAGAATTTGAAGATAAAGTAGATATTGAATATGAAGGATTATCAACTAAGGCCCTGTCTAGAAAAACCTCTCGTGGAGGATGCTCAAACTATAAGAACTTAAGATCATAGTTTTGTCATGTGAGGAAAGTATGGAGTCGAGCAAGTGACACTAAACAAAAGTGCTTCTTAAGAGGTAACCCAAAGGAAGTTAATTTCCTTTCTTTACATTTTCACATTTTTGTATATGCATGTTTGTTTTTAAGTTTGTTTATTTTACATTTTTTAAAGTTTTCAATAAAAGAGAGAGAGAAATAAAAAAACCATATAATCATTTTCTCTTTTTACATTACTTCTAGGATTATATAGTTATGATTAGAGTGTAAATTGAATAGAAGAATCCATGGTAACTTTTACATGTACTTTACTCTTGTGATTGGTCAATGTGCATTATCTTTAAAAGAGTAGTAATTAATGGTAGACAAAAGCCAATGAGATTTTGAGCCTTATTAGACTGACACATGTATATCAGTCTTATTGTCTTTTTCATGACATGTCCATCTTGACTTTGCTTTGATTTTCTATACAAGATAACATTTTTATCACATGCATTAACATGAAAATGATGAGGCATTCTTTGTTTTTCCTAACTACATTAGCCAATTAGCGTACCTATTATATGATTTTCCTTTTGATAAGCCCCTTTGAGATTTATTAGCCTTTCTTTTTGTATTAACCACATTACATTCTTTAAACCTAACCAAATTTCTCACCTAAGCCTTAAAGTTAGTGAAGCATTTGTTGATTGTTTAGTTTATGGATTTACAAAATTCTAAGTGCGGCGGTATGCATATATGTAAGATGACTATAATTGTTGGGATGTCATTTTATGTCTTATCATTGAAATTCCTATGCTGATGTGTCTCTCTCAATGTTTATGAAAAAAAAGAGAAAAAGAAAAGAAAAAAGAAAAAGAAAGCAAAATTATATGTTTAAATCAAATTATCAAGGAGGAAATGCATATGTGTTGATAAGTTGTCTATGATTAGTTTTTCCTCCTAAAGTTGTATTGAATAGGTGATTTGAATATATTGAATATAAGGTGGATGTTATGTTGGATGGTTCACTCATTATAGTTCAATGTATTGTTATCGTCAATTTTTATGAGTGATCCCTTTTGATTAATTATACTCCATTTGGTTTATGGTGAGAAAGCTTGAATTTAAGTTAGGAAAGGTGGTTTTAGCATTCATCATAGTTGATGTACACAATTGTGAGTTAATGTTAGTTTTTGTGCTTGATGATATATTCAGTGTTGCTTTTATTTCACTATCTTAAATGAATTTCATGCTGCGTGACTGAAATACATCCCACCTTACCTTTGCCCATGTTACAACCTTAAAAAGACCTTTGATTCATGATTTTACATATGAACTTTAGTGGTGGAGAAATAAAATGATATGAAAAGTTATGGAATGTCATGATTATGAATGGTGTTAAGTGTGCCCATATTATTTAAAGACATTTTTTAAGTCTACCATTAGATTGCTCAAATTATGAAGGTGATAATTCTTGATTGATCATGAATAGACGCATAGAATGTTAAGTTCTTGCTATGATTTTGAAAGTCAATTATATTTTTTATAATTATGTATTCTTGAAGCATATGAGAAATAAGTAAATTTTTTGGGACTTTGATCTTAATTTTGATGTTTTACTCGAAGACGATCAAAAGATAAGTGTGGGGGAAATTGATATGTGCTTAATTAATTATGAATTTATTCCATAACACTTAGCGATTAATGATAAAAAAATCCTTAAGATACTCATTTTAGTTCATATATTGTTTTAGGCATAATTCAAAAGAGAAGAAGCTTAAGTCAAAAGTTATATATTTGAGCCATTTCCAAAGATCGATACTCACTTATCTTCATAGAGCTAGAAGAATAAGATTAAAAGCAAGTGAAGACAAGAAAACATCAAGATGAGATATATATTGAAAACATCAAAAGGAGGAGTGTAGAACATAACTCACGGCTATGCACGAAAATGTCATAGGTGTGAGACATTTCTCATACCCATGACACACTTTGCACGGGTGTGAGACACTTCTTATAGCTTTAAGCCATTCATTCAGCCCCGTGATACACTTACAACTCACCTAAACCTTACTTTTTAGTATAAAAACATCGTGAAAACATCAAACTGTTGTCATAAAAACATCGTTTTTATGACAACAGTTTGATGTTTTCGTCTAGGAAAGCAGTACCTGATTTGATTATAGGTGTTTCAAAGAGAGCTTCTTATATATCTTGATATGTCGTAGAGCCTTTGATGGTTAACTTTCAACTAATTGAAGGTATATATTAGAAATATAATGAATTTTAGTTATTGTTTTCAAATTTAGTTGCATGGTGATTCATTTTAGGAAATATAATTGTGATTAATTTTTGTAAAATGCATTGGTGAGCATATAAGATTCATGAATTTTCAACTATGATTTATTAAGATTTATGAATAGATTATGTTCAAAAATGGAACTTCATATACAAGAATAGTTCTTTAATTTAGGCTTTTTGATATTAAAGTCAAGTGAAATATTTAACAAGATGCTGTATATATTTTATTTCTATAATTTTTTGTTAATGAATCCACATGAGATTTTTTTATAATATTTTTTAAAGGTACTTTGAGATTCTTGACCTTTATATGATTATGGCTTTCCTTTATAATTTCTTATGAGACTGTGACATTCTTCAGTTAGAAGAGATAGAGGTCTTTTTTTGACATCTCCATAATACCATATGTATAGTTTATTAGTGGTGTATGTAAATGTAGCAATTAAATTTTACAAGAAGGTTGAATGTCCATTTTATTTACTAAAGATTAAGGGTCCTAGACATTTTTATAGAGTGGCATGAAGTTTTAAAGTATTAGGAACTCATTTTATGTTGTTTCACTAATTTGAGTGTATTTTCAATATGTTATGATTTTGGTGGTTATTTTAAAATCAATGCAAAATATGATATGGATAAAGAGATGATGATCAAGTTAAAAGTCACAATACTTTTTACTAAATCATTAGGTGATGAAATCTAAGTTTTGTTTGTTTGTATTAGAGTTCTTGAAATCAAGTTCATTATCAGTTTCAAAATGAAAATTAGGGAGGGTTTTTTAGAATAAAAAGTTTATGAGAAGTATGCTTTTCACATAAAGAGATGCTAAGTAAATTTTTTTAATTACTAGTCAATGTTTAAGAAAAATGAGTTTTTAAAGATATTCTTATCCTTATTATCTATTTTTATTAATTGCTTGTGATTAATTACTTTATATGTATCTTCATATAGGTTAATTATGATTGATTACTTTCTTAGTTGATCTCTAATAGATTTAAGGTTGATTCAAATTCTAATAGGATACTCTGGTTGCTTTTTATTTATAACTAAGATTATAATAATGTAACACTATAAGTTTAGATTGACCTAACAAAAAACTTCAATTCAGGTTTAAAAGAACCATATGCCAGAAAATAGCTAGCTAAAAGGTAATTAGTAGTCCTTCGACTTATAAAGGCTTTCATTTATCTTCTCCTTTAAAAAATGGTACGGCAATACCCAACTCCCATATAGATTTCACAATCTCGTTTACTTAAGTTAATGATATCCTTATAAATGTTTTGTTAGCAGTATATAATCTTCCCTCCTTCTGTTGATCTAGTACCATATAAGAAGCCCAATCAGAGTCACTAATTAGTCATAACCTTATTGCTAGTTCCACTCTCTTGCCTGTTGGATCGAAAACAAAAACATGCTTGGTTTGGTTAAATGGTAGATTTCAAAAACTTTTTGTGAAATCAAAATATAACGGAAGCAAAAACACCAAATCAACATGCTTTAATCCATACAAGATATAGTATAAGGAAAATAAATAAAATAAGAACAAGATCGAAAATTTTACCAACTTTTTGCTACAGCTTTGACTCCTAGATGCTGTGTCATCAATTAATTTGATATACCACTTGTTCTACTTAGAAAATATGGTTATCAAGATCCTTTTTGTGGAAAAGAAGAAGAAAAATGAAAAAGAGAGAAAATCTTTTGCTTTTTTTGAATGTTTGTTTTGAGAGTTCGGAGACAGAGAGAATAAGACTAAAAAAAACTTTGACGTACATTTAGCATCAAATGATAAAAGTATTGTCTCAATCCAAGTTCAACACTTGGAAATTAGCTATCATAAAAAAACCATACATCTCACCTTCATTTAAAAGCCAACCATTAAACCTTTAATGAAGAGTAGCATATTCAGTGTGCTTTGGAAGTAATTAGAGAGCTTAATAAAAAGGCACCACTCCATTTCATTCTTTAATGAAAATGAATGCCAAAAAGTGATAGACATGTCTCTCTTTTCAAAAATGCCGACCCCTCCACTACAATCCTTGAACATTATCTATAATAACATTTTAATTTAATGACCAAAGTCATTTGATGTAACTATCGCTGAAAATGGAAGGGGAGAGTGAGTGATTAAAAGCCATACATATTTTATTTAGCAATAAATGCTAAAAGACATTCATTCATTTTAATAAAGAACTTGGACATTCTTTTTAGAATTCAGAAAAAGAGGTATACGTTTTCTATCTTTTAAAACCCACCATTAAACTCATTTTAATGATGAAGAAGTATTACTAAATTCTTTAATCAACCATTAACCATTTAGTGATTGATGATTTAGATTTTGACTATGGGCTTATAATTAACAATTAATTAGTGTAAGCCTAACATTTAATTATAGACTTAAGACCCAATTTAATTAACTTTTATTAAATTAAATTGTTTTGATCTTATTAGTCCGAATCCAATTTAGTCATTACTCTCTTTTTTGTCCCATTTTCTTTTCAATAACCTCTGTTTATTTTTGTTGCGTTCCTTGATAACCTTCATAGAAGCCAAGTGGGGAATCTAATTAGACTTAAATAATTCAAGCTCCAACAAGTCCGGAATTGATTTAATCTTATTAGAATTAATTTCGACTTATTAGCCAAATGTCATTCCACTAAAGACAATTGGTTTAACTCTTGAATTACTTAAATTATGAGAAACTATGTTTCAAACTTATTAATTCAATGTCCAATTGCAAACTCTATTATGAACCATATTATAGCCATCCACACTTTACCCTTATATTGGTTTTTCCTTCTAGATCTCTCGTTTTACTCTACACTGTGATTAACACATAAGATTTAATTTTGTTGTTAAGACTTGATGGGTAGCTAGTTCATCAAACTACTGGTGTCAGTTTAATCACCAATCTCCGTAAAACATTTAAAAGTGATGATATCATTATAAACTCTTTATTTATGTGAATTTTCCCTTATACATATTTCAATTAATAATCCCAATATGCGGACACTAGATTTATACCCTATAAAAATCCATTATGATCATATCAAGAATTATAATGAAAAACACATGAATTCACCACTCATTAAGATTGTGGTTCGTAATAAACGAATGCTAAGGTGTATGTTTTAATATTAAATTAACGACCTACTTTATTCTTTAAATCATACGTGATTCTAAATTCATTTAATAGTGCCATTACTGATAGTCAACTACTATCATAATTTGAAACTCATTATTCCCTTGAAGTAAACTCCTTTACTGATATGGAGGTAAATCACAACACTACAGTCTAAACTATAATTAAGCGACCAACTTGTTTATTTACTTGTGAATTAATTAATTTAGATGCTAATAATATACTGTTTCCCACACATCTCCAGTATATATATATTATTTACAAAAGAACCTTGGTACCTTATGACTAGTTATATTATGCTTATACAAATAAAACTAAACTCTTTTATGTTATTAATAATAAATATTTTCATTACAATATAGTAACTGGAAGATAATTAAGATATATGTAAATACACTTACTTTCCAAGGCACTATATTTACATAATCCTAACGATGCCCTCATAATCCTAGGGAAATATTATACTAGGAAAGTTTTTCTTTTATATATTTATAATGCTTAATTCCAAATTGACCCAAAAACTCCAACGTAGGCTTAAGAGAACCAAATGTTTAAAAGTAGGTTACTAGAAGTTGGTTAATAGTCTTTTTCTATAGGTTTATAAAGACTTTACCTTTTGTCTCCTTTCGATATAAGAATTGATACCCATCTTATATATACAATACCACAATTGTTGTTAGAGGCAAGTTATCATAATCTCATATGAGATATGGGTATCACAATCCCTTATCGAGAAAGACAGGAAAAGTGAAAACCTTTATAACCTATAAAAAATTACTAATTAATTTCTTAGTTACCTATTTTCAAGAATGTGATGTTCTTATGCTTGAATTAATGCCATTATTGTGTCATTATAGACTTGGGGAATTAGAAATAGTATAAGAGTAACCTCCACTACTATAACATTATCCTAGGATAATAAGTACGATAAGAGGCATTAGAAATAAGGTGGTGAACAATGAGCAACTCTTAATAGGATTTTTATCTAGCTTCATATTAAAAGATAAGAGATTCGAGATTATAATTAGGCCTTAATAAAGAAATCAATGGTTCAGGGAGGGAAGATTATCAATAACATAGGAGGTAGGTATCATATTCCTATATCGAAAAGGAGAAGAGAAGTAAAAAAATTTTATAAGCCTATAAAAATACTAATAATCTTTTACTTATTTTCAAGCATATTATTCCTTTAAGCCTGAATTGAAGTTATACAATATAAGTTTATGGCATTAAAAATGGCATCAAAGCAAACCTTCAATAGTATGATGTGGGGCCAAGATGACAAGGATGGGAGTTGATATTAGTAAAAAAGTTGTGAGTAATAGGAATCTCTTAATAAACTTTTAGTATAATCTTATAAAAAAGGAAAGGGAGATTTTGGAATATAGATTAAACCTTAATGAGGAAATCAAGGGATAAAGGATGGGATATTGTGAAATTCAATGTGGGAAAAGACGAAAGGTGAGAGTCCTTATAAGCCTCTAGAAAATATCACTAATCAACTTTCTAACTAACCATTTTCAAGAATGTGATTCTTTTAAGCCCTAATTAGAGTTGTAGTTAGGTTAATATGAGCTTGTGTCATTACAAAACATTTGTTGGAAATTTTTGGAGACCAGTATCTTAGAAACTTGATAACCTCAAATAACTTGGCTAAAGCAATGACAATGTTCTCTTTTGAAGGATTTATAATGATTTAAAATCTTTAAATCCTTTGAAATAAAATGCTTACAAATGAAAATTACCTAATATTAGAAGTAAATGAATTTAAAGGATTGAGAATTCTTGTCAAGTAAAAGGTTTCTTATTTATTCAATTATATGAATTTTCAATGTCAAGTATAAATTACATATAATTATGCCAATTACTAAATGAAGACATATATTATTAAAGCTTACATCTCTTTCTTTCTTTTATAGATAAATGGTTAAAGATCCAATTATAGAATGGATGTAGATTTATGTTATAGCCAACTTGACATATGAAGGGGAGAAATATATTGCTTTGTAATTGACCCATTTAACTTGATGTTTTTGAAACTCATTTACCATAGTCTTAGCTTATAAAGAAGTGAATTATTTATAACACTTTGGAAGTATTAATTAATAGAGATGAGTACCCTATGTTGAAGAAGAGTTGTGGTAACTATGATCAGACCAAGGAAACTATAGAATTTATGGATCTTAAAATAGTAGGACTATTGAAGATGTTAAATATGCTAACGGTATATGAAAAAATTTATAGAGAAAAGGCGCAACTCATTTGTAGTTATTGGTTATTTATGTGATTCATCATTCAAGGATAATTTATAAAAAATTGAAGGTATTTTATTTGAATAATGTAATTATGATATTAATTAATTAAGATATTAACATTTTCATGTTTTTATATAAAGAGGTGTGAAAAGGGTACCAAAAAAAGATGCAATAACAAATACTAAAGAATTTGAGTAATTATTAAATAAAACAATGAAGGAATATGATCTAGTTGTTATAATACAATATACAAATTGTAGCATTTAATTACTAATTTTAAATGTGCTAATGTAAATAATGCATATGAACCAACTACTATACATAATGAGCCACATTTCATTTTTTTTAGCATATAAGATATCGAGTGAGGTCTATTTCTATTTTTCCCTTATCTTGTTTAGTTTGAAATTTGAATGTCATATCAGAATAAATCAAAAATTGAAATTATCATAGGAAACATGGTAATGAATGACACTTGAAGAGGTTATAGCTGTAGTTATTTGTACCAAATAAGAAGTAAATGGTAATACCTATCCACTGATAAGCTTTGATTATAAACTTTTATACAATTTCATATGGAATTTTTTAAATTTTTGACATTTTCTTGGTTAATAATAACTTATGAAGGAGTAGATAATGTATAAGATGGAGACAAATGAGCTAAGATTGTACAACATGATGGTGGGTTAACTACTACCATAAACCCTATGTTGTTTAAAATATTATTAGATATCTCTATAGTTTCATAAGTTATCATAAGCCCTATGGTTTGGTAGGTTTTCATATACCCATATGGTTTAAATATATCCTGACACTTAAAGTTTACAGCTCTAACTTATGGTTTTTATTGTCTTACCTAAATTGATACTTGAACATAATAAAAGTAGCAAGGGAATAAATGTTAAGCTATATAATGGAGCTAGAGGAGACAATCATTAGGATAAAATGAGAATCCTATAAATGAAGGGTAAGGTTATGATATCATAAGTACTTTTGAAAACTCGAGTTTTAATGAGGATGATGAAATTTTTCACAAAGTTTTTTAAATAAAAGTTATAACTAAATTGAACAATTTTTTATGGAAAATGTAATGTACCAAAGTAGAGAAAGAGGGGGATTAATTAGATACAAATGTGAAAGAATTTAATTTGTAGGATATAGATGATGAAAATTTTTAGGAAATTTTTTAAAATAGATGTTACAACTAATATCCATTTATTTTTATATAGAAAATTTAGTGTACCAACTATAAACAGGAGGTGAACCAATTAGGTATAAATTTAGATGAATCAAATAAGAATTATATCGATGTTAAATTAATATATAGTAAATTATATTGACTTGGTAAATGATTGGTAGTTTAGATAATGACAAATAGGAAAGGCCTAGATGGTTAAAGTTTGACGGGGAGAAGGTATTTGAAGTTAACATTAGTTTACAAATTATTATTTAATTGACACTTTTAGGAAAGGTCTATTGTAATAGTCAATTTCTAAAACTTATTGAGCGTTGGAATGTTAGACTTTTGAGTCATATCATTTTAGAATTTATGAGGTGGGTTTCATTAACTAACATGAGCATTTACACACATGAATGTTGATTTAGAAAACATTGCAAAGACTATATTTGCACTCAATTGACATATACTAGGATATGAAAGGTTTAAAATAGTTATGATATGATTGTGTATTGTTTATGTCTTGATTGATGGATTACAATTGGTAATTTGGAGTTAATTGTTACAATTGGAAAATTGATGAATTAAAATGTACATTAAGTATAGGAAAAATGTCAAATGGCAAGACAAGTTGACATATGGAAATTTAGGAAGACTACGCTTATAAAATAAGTGACATATGGTGGTAGAATTTAATAACAAATGAATTGGAAAATTGAGTGACAAATGGCCTAGGATTTTGGTGACATTTGACAGCTTATATAGAGGACAAGCATATTGCAAACATATCTGACAAATATCATTGTAAAATAGTGACACCTAGTACCTAACGAATTAAGCTAATGCAGAAATTGTTTCTGTTGCCTTCTTTCTTCTCTTTCCCTCTCACCACCGAAACACACCCACCCACCCTCGCCATTTCTAAATTTTTACTTCAATTCTATTCATTACCACTCAAAAGTTTTACAAAATTCTACATCAAGAAAGCTATAATTTGTTATCATCTCTTTTCCCTTGCTGAAATCATTCTACTCTCATCTTATTTTTGGAATTGTGTTTGCATGCATGGAAGGCTAGGTTAGCTTAATAATTGAGGAGGTATTTGAGCTAACAGAGAAGATAAAATACTGATCTCTTGTGATATAAAATAATAGAATTTCATGATGAGTGACTTGAGGATGGATTGATTGTAATATTGGTTTTAAATAAATTCTGGAAAATGATGCATGAATGGTAGTTTTTGTTCGGTTTAGCATTTATGAAAAAACAATACTTTATGAACTATTAAATGAATGATTTTGAGGTAGAAATTAAGATGAAATTGATGAGGGATTGAAGTATAATTAAGGTATAATTAATGAACTATTATGAAGGTTTTTTAAATTTAATATGAAAGAGTTCTCTTTTGAATATGTGAAAAAATGGGGATGTTAATGTATATGTAAGAATGATTGTTAGCAACATAAATAAATAGAATTTAGAGAGATTTAATGTAACCAAGATGGAAGCTATATTAACATGAATTGAAGTAGCTTTTGAGAGTTTGAAGTTTGGAAAATTTGAAGTGTTAATGATGATCCTAAGTAGATGAAATTTAGGGAGAATTGGGGGAAATTAGATAGTACACGATCGGGGAACTCATCCCACGATCATAAAAAGGTCCCCCATTATCATGGCCTAAGCTTCAAGATGATAATTTCGATTTTGTGAATTTATTTAACCAAATGAGGATAAGTCACTCTATATTGGTGTATTTGGACTTAATTAAGGCTTGAAATGAACCTAGATTTTTGCTTGATTAATTGGTTAAAGGTTCAATAAGTTTAGGTTGTTAATTGATGTTATTACTTAAGGAATGGATTGTCTTGTTATCAACGTATTTAAATCTGGACATTATGAGTTGTTAAAGGAATAAAGGTGTTGTTATGAATGTAAATATGATCCAAATGATATGAGTAAGGTGTATTAGGTATGAATGAATGAGAATTGGGAAATTGGGTGAATGTATTACTAAAAAAGGTTGATGAATGTATGATTGAGGAATTTAGAGTAATCAAACTTGCTCAAGGTATAAACCTGAATGCAAAGTGGAATTAAATGTTCAAGATTTGTGATTAAGAATATATACCAGAAAAGGCCAATTGAGCATGCATTGAACATGACATTTATGCATATGCATGATTGTTTATTCATATGATTGAACAAATTAGTGATTGTGAACTATATATTTATTGCTTGACTATAGACACAAAAGTTGATCGCCAACATCCAGACATTGCCAGATCATCAAGACAATAGCTTTTTTGGAGCATACTGTGAGTTAACCTAAATTTGTAGATTTAATTATTTGTGATTCCATTTGAATTGTATGTGTATTATGGAAGGTGTGAACAACTAAATGATGAATGTCAGACTTAGATCTGAAGGATTTGATATATGACATGAGCTCATTGAATTAAAAGTGCTGAAAGCATGATATGTGAATTGATGCATCTCATTACATTGAAATGTATGATCAGATAAAGAAGTTGTGACCAGAGTAGCCAATATGTGAAAAAGAGCTTTAAGTTCAGGATTATGCACAAAGAGCCACAGGATCAAATAACAATGGACCTGACATCCATAACGAATATGGGACAGTAAATGAAATAAGCCCGATATCTATAATAGATATGGGATAGTGAATTGGGTTGATAGTCACTAGGTCATAACGAAGCAAAATAAGAATGGAGTCACGTATGCATTTGCATATACAACTTTACATGTATTATATGAATGATTGAGATGATTTATTGGACTGTTTTGAAATAACGATATGAAATAATTGAATACATGTTGTACTTTTTAGCATATGATATAATGTTATCTGATATTCAATGCTAGATAATGTGTTATACTTAGTGAATTGAGTTATATACTTGCCTTTATGTTTTGACTTAAGTGAGCACATCAATGATGGTTCACTCACTGAGTTCGCAAACTCATCAAAATTGCAACGTTGATTTTTAGGTTCAAGGGAGATCTAGCTTCTAAAGCTATCTAATAGAATTCTAGTACAGTTATTTTAGGGATAGGAATGGCTCAAAGGTTTAGTCAACTGATACCTGCAAAGTCTAGATAAATTTCTTTTGTATTAGCATTCCATGTTATGACACACATTGTCTCTAGTGTTTAATTTTTGTACTGTATGATGTACTGGGATTAAGTTCAAAATTGTTGTGTATAGTCTACCTGAATTTGGAATGTTAATGGCATATATGACTTATTATGATTGTAAAGGAAATAAATGTTTGGAATGCTTAAGTTATATTGATGCCTTAGACTATATTAATGTGATTGTTCTAGTGTGATATTTCATTAAAGTATATTCTCGACTAGTCGTGGATATGATCGGGCATATGTGCTATGAGAGTGGTATGTTACAAGTTTTGGTATCAGAGCATAGTTTGGCATCTTTAGGGACATATATAAGCATTTAAATATGACAACTAGTGAGAGACTCATATAGTCATCACAATTATTATTTGTTATAGGTCATCTGCTATAGGAGATTAAATCGTAGAATCAGCTGATCTTGAGTATATAGGAGCCAATAGGGAGTCCCCAATACTTTATTTTGACTAAATGCGTCAGATAATTCCTAAGAGGAAAGAAAGGAGGTATGATAAACTTAGAAAGCAAGGAGCTGTAAACTTCCATGGAAGTACATAACCTGCCGAGGCAGAAGGTTAGCTAGAAAGAACATGAAGGGTGTTTGATCAAATGGACTACGAGTCTATTGAAAGTTTCGAATACATAGTCTCATTACTACAAGGTCCAGATTATCAGGAGTGGAAGACTGTTCCAGGTAGTTCTGCTTGACCTTATAGATTAACATGGCAAGACTTTTTGAAGGTCTTCATGGAGAATTATATGCCAAAGATCTATTTGGATAGGAAGATGAAAGAGTTTCTCGACTTGAAACAGGGAAATCTCACTGTAGTCGAATCTGAGGTGTAGTTTAATGAATTAATAGGGCATGCTACTGCTTTGATTCTGACTGAGGAAGATAAATGTAGGCAGTTTGAGGAAAGATTGAATAGAGAGATCAGAATGAGGTTGGTTATTACCAATTTGAATAGTTTTACTGAATTGAGAGCTGCTTCAATTCAAATTAAGAAGTTATTGAAAGATGAACCAGGAGAGTATAGGCAGGAGTTTACAATTAAAAGGCATGGTGAGTTTCAAACTGACTCTGGCAGAAGATTTGGTAAACACCAAAATAGATCATCATGATTATAGACTAGATCGAGGCAGCCAGGGTTTAGACCGAGAGGTGATTTTGTTCATTCTAGTAGTGGTAGAGGTTAGGCATCTAAAGGATAGAAATATGGAGGGAAAACATAACAGATGCCTAGTTGTGAGCATTGTGGAAAGAAACTTGGTGGAGAATGTTAGAAGATATCAGGAGCTTGCTTACGTTGTGGCTATTTTGAGTATTAGATTAGAGACTATCCCGTAATATTGGGAACACAGTCTGGAGTGAAAGGAGGATCAATGACTGAAATGACTATCTAGCATAGTAGAGGCAGTAGAGTAGGAAAAGAGGAAGAGGTAGGGGTAAAATTAATTCAACAGGTCCTAGTATTAGGACTAAGTAGGACTAAGTTACGAAGTAACCAACCACAGTCCCAGGCCAGAATCTTTGCTATTAAGAGACAGGAGGCACAAAATTCTCTAGATGTTGTTACAATTGTGTTATATGTCTTTAATTTTAAGGCATTTGCATTGTTAGATCCAGGATCTACTCATTCATTTATCATATCACATCTAGCATCTAAACTGTATTGTGAGAGAGAGATGTTGAAATGTTGCTTAGAGGTAAGTACACTATTAGGTAACTACTATAGTGAATATAGAAGTAAGTAAAAGGTGTATGATTCGGGTTGATCAAGCGGAGTTGAAACCTGATTTGATAGTACTACAGTTGAGATAGACCTTATTTTAGGTATGGATTGGTTTACTGCTTATAGAGCTGTCATGAATTATTATACTAAAGAAGTTATTCTTGAATCTCCTAATCAACCAAAGGTTATATTTCGAGGTGTTAGTCAAGCAGTGCTAGCCTGATTGATTTCATCAATGAGTGCCTTTAGCCTGTTTTGATGTGTATGTGAAGCTTGTTTAGCCTGAGTGATCAATACTTGAATTGAGCAGACAGTACAAAATATTTTTCTTATTAAGGATTTCCTAGATGTTTTTCTTATTGAATTACCAGGATTACCCCCAGACACTATCACTATTGTCTTAGTTCCAGGTACTACTCCTATCTATTACTTAAGGAACTTAAGACTCAGTTACAGGAGTTTTTGGATAAGGGTTTTATTAGTCCCAATGTATCACCTTGGAGAGCTCCAGTTTTGTTTGTGAAGAAGAAGGATGACACCTTGAGATTATGCATTAATTATAGGCAATTAAATCAGGTGATAGTAAGAACAAATACTCCTTACTGAGAATAGATGATTTACTTATAAATTACAGAAAGGTCAGGTGTTTACTAAACTAGATTTGAGGTTAAGGTATTATCAATTGAAGATAGAAAAGTTAATGTACCAAAGAGTGCATTTAGAACTAGATATGGACACTTCGAGTTTTTCATAATGCCTTTTAGATTTACGAACGCTCCAGTGACCTTTATAACTTTGATGACTAAAGTATTTCAACCATACTTAGATCATTTTGTGATAGTATTCATAAATGATATTTTGGTGTACTCGAGGAGTAGAGAGGAACATTCTGAGCATTTGAAGTTGGTCTTGCAGATAATAAGAGAGAAGAAATTGTATGCTAAGTTCAGTAGGTGTGAATTTTGGCTTGATCAAGTGATGTTCTTGGGTTATATAGTACCTGGACAGGGAATACAGGTAGACCCTAAGAAAGTTGAGGTAGTGAAGAAGTGGCAAGCACCTAGAAATATATCTGACATTTAGAGTTTTCTTTGGTTAGTATGTTATTACAGGAGGTTTATCGAGGGGTTTTCATTGATCTCAGCCCCTTTGAAAAAGCTTATAAGTAAGAATGTACCTTTTTGATAGACTGATGTGTGTCAAAGGAGCGTTGAGGAGTTAAAACATCGATTAACTATGACATCGATTTTAACTATACCATTTGGATCTGGAGGATATATTGTATATGGTGATGCTTCACATCAGGGATTAGGATGTACTTTGATGCAATATGGTAAAATGATTGCTTATGCTTCGAGAAAATTAAGGTCCCATAAGTTCAATTACCTAATTCATGATTTAGAACTTATTGTAGTGGCATTTGCTTTGAAAATTTGGAGACATTATTTATATCATGAGACGTTTCAGATATTTACATATCGTAGAAGTTTAAGATATTTGTTAAGTCAAAAAGAACTGAATATAAGACAAAGGTGGTGGATTGAGTTACTTAAAGATTATGATTGCACGATTGAATACCATCCAAGTAAGCTAATGTTATAACTGATGCATTAAGCAGGAAATCTAATAGCAGTGTGGCACAAATTCAAACATTGAGGTTACCAAACCTAGCTCAACTGAGTGCCTTTAATGTTAAGCTAAGTTTGGGGCAGAATGAAGCATTGTTAGCTACATTGAAGCTTAAACCAATATTGCATGAAAGGATCAGAAAAGCTTAAAGAAAAGACCTAGAATTGGTGAAGATCGTAGAGAAGTTAAAATAGAATTCGAGTTCTGAATTTGAGTTTAGAGATGATACATTGTGGTTAAAGATGAGATTATGTGTATCAGATGTTGATGGTTTAAGAGAAGAAATTATAGAGGAAGCACACATAGCATCCTATGCTATACATATTGGTACTATCAAGATGTACAGTACTCCGAAACAGCATTTCTGGTGGCCAGGGATGAAGAGACAGTGGCTGAGTATGTTGCAAAATGTTTGACATGCCAATAATTTAAGGTAGAACATCAGGCTTCAGTTGGGAAATTACAGTCATTACCTATTTCAGAGTGGAAATGGGAGAGAATTACAATGGATTTTATTATAGGTTTACTAAGAACTGCGAGATAACATGATAATCTATGGGTCATTATTGACAAATTAACTAAATCAACTCATTTCTTACCTATTATAGAAAACAACACACTGGATTAGTTAGCTCAGAGATATGTTAATGAGATAGTAAGGCTACATGGGGTTCCAGTATTTATTGTATCAAACTAAGATCTCATATTTACTTTTATATTTTGGGGCAGTTTACAGTTAGTAATAGGTACAAAGTTGAACTTTAGTACAACATTTCATCCTCAGAAAGATAGATAGACTGAAAGGATTATTCAGAATGTTGAGGATATGCTTAGACCTTGTGTTTTGGAGTTGTAAGGAGCATAAAATGAATATGTAGCTCTCATTGTATTTGCATACAACAATCAGTATCATGGTAGTATTAGTATGGCTCCATATGAGGCGTTGTATGGCAAAAAGTGTCGATCGCCTTTGTATTAGGATGAAAAGGGCCTAAGGATTGTTGAAGGCTCATAGTTGATTCAAGATACCATTAACAAGGTAAAATTAATTTGTAGTAGGATTAAGGTAGCTCAAAACAGGCAAAAACGTTATATAGATCAGCACCAGAGGGATATGGAGGATCAAGTTAGAGATGAGGTGTTTTTAAAAGGAGTGCTAAGGTTTAGTAAAAAAGGAAAGTTGAAACCTATATACATTGGCTTTTATGAGATTATTGAGAGAGTAGGACCCTTAGCTTATAAATTAGTATTAATGCAAATCTCTCAGATTTATAATGTGTTTTATGTTAGTATACTTAGTTTCAACACATGTATTACCAGCACAGGAGGTTGAGATTGCAACAAATTTAAGTTATGTTGAGGAATTGGTCAAAATAGTTGGATACCAGACAAAAAAGTTGGAAATCATGTAATTCTTTTGGTTAAAGTCCTTTGGAGGAATCATTCAAGAGAACAAGCTACATAGGAGATTGAGGAATACATTAGGAAACAGTACCCTCATCTATTTGGTCAATCAAGTAAGAATTTTGATAATGAAATTTCTTAAGGGAAGAGAATTGAAAGAGTCGGTTTTTAAAACTTACTGAAGGTTAGAATGTTAGACTTTTGAGTCGTATCATTCTAGAATTTATAAGGTGCATTTCATTCACGTCAATAATATGAGCATATACACACATGAAGTTTGATTTAGAAAACATTGCAAAGACTGTATGTGCATTCTGTTAGACCCTGTTATCAGAGTCTAACTCCTACTTGCTCTGATACCACAACTCCTAGGCCTCGTTTTTGAAATCTAACCTTCAGAAAATCATGAGACTTATCATTATCGGGTCGTCTTCTCAAAACTCCCCTTTTATAGGCTCAACTCAACTCTTAGAACAGTCGACTACTAGTATGGTAGTCAACTAGTCCATTTATCCCTTTCAACCTGAATACCTCAAGGATTAGCATTGGTGAGTCCACACTTTACACATATACCTGCTTCGGGAATATTAGTATAACATTTCCTATAGGCATCCAAACTAGGGTTTCTTTAGATAGATTGAAAGCGGACTTCAAGAGCTACAACTTTTATGAAGACCTCGAAGCCAATTTTATCTTCTGAAGAGTCAAAAAAAGAGCAGAAGATAACCATAAATAGTAACCCAGATGATAGCGTGAAGAGTGGCACAGACGAAGTCTGTGAACAGCAACACAGACGATACTCTGTGAACAGTAACACAGACAATTCTTTGTGAACAGTAACACATAGGATACACTTTAACTCAAATAACTTCTTAACTCTTTATAATCCTCGGCCTATGATCTATCCTCTGAGTTCTATCCTCTGTGGTTGACTTTTATCTTCTGGGTTGACCACTTATCGCTTGTGATCTATCCTCTATGTTCTATCTTCTATGTGATGACGTATCCTCTGTGTTCTAATGTCATCATAGATGATACTTCTACTCTCCATTCATCCTTTCCTTTATATTCTATCTTCTATGTGATGACGTGTCCTCTGTGTTCTAACGTCATCACAAACGATACTTCCATACTCTACCTACCCTTTCCTCTGTGTTCTGACATTAGCACAGAGGATACTTCTACTCTTCGTTCCTCCTTGCGTCTGTGTTCTGAAGTCATCACATAGGATACTTCTACTCTTCGTTTCTCCTTGCCTCTGTGTTTTAATGTCATCACAGAGGATACTTCTACTCTTTAATCCTCCTTGCCTCTGTGTTCTGACGTCATCACAGAGGATACTTCTACTCTTTAATCCTCCTTGCCTCTGTGTTCTGACGTCATGACAGAGGATACTTCTACTCTTTAATCCTCCTTGCCTCTGTGTTCTGATGTCATCACAGACGATATTCTTCCTCTGTATTTTTCCTTTGCATCTACCTTATTTAATGCAATCCATTATCCTTCTCAATTTCTCTCATTTATTCCAAACTCATGTCAGAATCACCCACACATAAACATTAATCGCTTCTCACACCTCAAAATTATTGGATCAATACATGCAACGTAAAACTTAACCGTGATCATAATCATACGCGTAATCATATATATACATATTTCATTCATCTCCAAAATGTATATTTATTTTATAACGCTTTAATAACCTTACAAGTCGTAATACATCAGAACTCTTAGACTAATAAAACTTGCAAGGTAGCTAAAGCCTTAGTTCTTAAACCAATCTTACGAATTACAAAAGAACATTTGCAAACTGGGTGCTGCCTTGTATCCTGAATTACTCACTTTCTTGTGCTTCACCTAAATTGGATAGAATTTGGAGGGGGTGAGCTTAAAGCTCGTGGGTAACAGGTTTATAACTTAGAAATAAGCAAAAAACCTTTTTACACAAACAAAACATATTCAGCTACAAACCATGCATGCATTCATCTTGTCAAACAATTCATGAGCACATCAGAATGGTTTGGGTAAGTCCGAATTCATGACGCACTACACATTTCCATATAATGGTTCTGTGTAGCTGTAAACTTAAGGGAGTCCTTGGAGGAGCTCTGTGCCACTAGCGGGTAGGCAAGAGAAGCCTATTCCTGGGTCAACATGCACGTGACAGTTCTTGAGGGACTACCACAAACTCACATAACACATATATTTCATGATGTTGAAAACTCACTGCTCAAAATGGCAATTTTTGAAAACTTTCTTTTCATATCCGAAACATGGTTTCATAAAGTTTGCAACTCTTTGAAGAAAACATTTTGGCATGTAAAACATGCAGCAACATATGACACTTTGTGCTACACCAAACAAGAACAAACAAATGCACATTTTTTTTGTAATCGAAATCATTGAACGAAAAACATTTATGGCTTATTGCTTCATCATAAAACTGCAACCCACCTTAAAAATCCTTGCTTGCTTAAGTCTCAGACTTAAGGATGCCTTTCCTCTTGATTCCTTTGCCTCTCTTGAACCCCTCCTTGATTTCCTTTATAAAGACACAACT
>JANZXR010144775.1:0-34532 GCA_027575705.1 Erythroxylum echinodendron
CTCCCGCCTGCCCGCTAGTGGCATGGAGCTCCTCACGGACTCCCATAAGTTCACGGCTACACATGACCGCTTCGCGGAAATGTGTAGTACTTTCTGTTTTGGATCCACCCGAACCACTTTGATGTGATTATGTGACTATAAAGTGTGATTATGTAGAAGTGTTCATTATGTTTTTTTCGTGCATGATTTGATAATTCGGAAAATTTTAGAAATGTTATTGTGGCATAATGGAAGAATGTATTGAACTTAGTTATTAATATGTTACCCACCAGCCGTCGAGCTCACCCCCATTCTTCCCTTCCCGTCTACAGGCGATGTACAAGAAAATGAGTGACCATGCCGTGGCAAGGTGTCAATCCCTTTTATTTTTGTTTTTCAAGTTGTATTTTTGATAACAAAGCTTTAGTTGCATTTTTTTTAGCAAAGTTACTGTTTATATAACTTTCTTTGTATTTGAGATTTTTGAGACTTTGATGTATTGGGCTAAAAAAATGCCCCCTAAAGCTTTGTAAGAATGCTTATTTATGATGTTAATGAAATATATGTAGATTTTGTAACGATTGTGTATTAATTTTTTTCAATAGATTTTAGAATTTTATTGTGGTTGCAAATATTCTCTAAGGATAGAGTTTGTGTCTGCTGGTTTTGAGGTCAAATTCTGGACTGATGTGGAACAAATTAGGTTATGTGGTCTTCTGGAAAGATATAGAGCATTTTCATAGTTTTCCAATGAGGTATCATGTACTGGTTTTAGATGTGAGAGTTGAAAGAAGTGGATTGTTAAATTTTGGGGTAGGTGCTGCCAAAATTTCAAATTTCTGGGAAGAAAATTTGAATGACTTTTTGATCCTCATAGAGTTTGATATTATTCTTAGGGTCTTCATGAAAGTTGTGGATTTTCTTTTCCTCTTTCTGATGATATGAAGTATGTGATTTTTGGCCTATAAAGTGGAAAGTTATGATGTTTAGAAATTCTGTGCTATTTAGGACATTTTTACAGGCAGACTCTTTGTAGCAGTTTTTAACGTTCCTAAAGACCAAATTGGTTTTTGAATCCTTTAGTAAAGTTGTAGATTTTCCTTTTATCTTTTTATTGATACCAAATTTACAAATTTTGGCATTCTGAGTAAGAAGTTATGGATGTTTGAAGATTACTGTTGTTTTGAGGGACTGGCCTCGCAGCACCTCGCCAGCGCGAGTGCGCGCACCTAGCGCGCCCCTTGCAACAGCGAGGCAGTCGCGAGGGCGGGCGAGGGATTCGCCTCACAGCTCCTCGTGAGCACGAGCGTGAGTGTTCAGATGCGCACGCCTCGCGATCTTGAGGCGGTCGCGAGGGCAGCGAGGGTTCACCTCGCAGCTCCTCGCGCGCACATACAGGGCGCGCCTTGCGATAGCGAGGAGGTTGCGAGCGCGAGGAGGTTGTGAGCGCGAGCGTTCAGTCGCACCTCTAGCGGCCGCGAGACGGTCGCAGTGCGACGCCGCATATAAATTTTTCTGTTTTTTTTCTTTTCCTTTTGAATTTTAGACCTCTCTCCACTCTTTTGGCCGTAACTTTTTCTTCCAACCTCCGATTGACCTGATTTTTGAAGCGATGGTTTTCTAAGACATTTTTCTACCATGTTATGCATTTGAAAATTTTTGGATATTATTTTTGAAATCTATGAATTAAATCAAAGTGAAAGAATCGGACGTAGGTCAAATGAGTTTGTTTGTTTTAAGGTTTGACCTGGTGGGGAATTCCTCCCTTATGGGACGCGCATCTAGATGTCACGTAGGATGTCGGGTACATGGCTCGCTAGGGTGGGGTTCCAGCAATCACAGCCTGCATCAGGCTACATCGACCTCGACTTACACCTAGGTGTCCAAAGTATAAATACATCATAAAGGGACAAAACTAGTAGCCGTGAAGAGTTTGAAAAGAGAGCATCCATGTTAGTCACATTCTGTAAAAAAACTAGAGAGTTATCAAGAGATTAAGAAGGAGACGAAGGAAAAGAGTCACAAAGACGAAGCTTGACGTGACGTACTTCCCGAAATAGATAGTTGCCTGCAGTCACTGCCTCCACGAATCCATTCTGACAGTATTTCTATATTCATTTCAATTTTATGGATGTATGAAATTGGGATGATTATTGAAATTAACTGTTGTCGTGTTGATTTATGTCTAAACTCACCTTCAGGTTTTTGCTCCTTGAGATTAATAAAGTTGGTTGATTGTAATTTTATTGATTTAATTGTTATTCAATATATGTTCATAATAATTCAGCAATAAACTAAGAGGGTGAGCTGAGTGAAAATAATCGAATTTGGCTAATAAGAGTTAGGTAATTTGATAGGTAGATAATTGAATCAAACTGGTAGAATCGTATAACGAGAGATCAAGCATAGGTTCACGGTAGGTTATTAGACAATTTTAGAACTAATTCAGTTTTTATCTCAATTGTGAATCGAGAGATCACAATTCTACAATTTAAATTAGGGATTATCAATTAGGGTTAAGGATTATAACTTGAGAGAGAGTAATCTACCCTAGGACTGTCTAGACCTATTAATTCAATAATTGCATAATCAGTTATATTTTTGTTAATTTTGGATTAAAAATCCCCTTTTTCTCACTTGGTAATTTCTAGGTTGATTTTTGGATTAGGTTGTGCGATTTATTACTTGTTTAGATTTCTGCAATTTAATTCTTGAAATTAATTGTTTAATTTATTTATTTTCTGCATTAGTTTATTTATTTTGAATTATTGTAGTTAGTACAACCTTAGATTTTAGGACTAGACTTCCCTACTCGTGGGATCAATACCTTAAGTACTACGTGAACAACCCATGCGCTTGTGAAAATTACCAAGGTTATAAATATTAAAACTTAGCGTACATAACTTTGCGATTATGTTTTTTATTCCATTGCTACGGAGGCGAATAGTTTAGTTCTTTAGTCTAAGGCTTTCACTTTCGTTGGTTTTTTTTAATTGGAAAGAGTTTAGAGCGTAAAGTAAAGACACATCGTGACATCTTAGAGTGATAATCAGACATCTGAAGAGTTAAATGCTAAGAAGAGGTAAAAAGAACAATCATGGAGGATGTATATTATAGGTAGCAAAGGACTATTGTAGAATTCAATAAACCCCAATTTGATTGGGGAAATCATCATCCTTATATGAACTCGTAAACTTTGGGGTGGTAAAATCACCTCGAACTCTATTGGTCCAACAATGTAGGGAATCATTGAGGAAATCAAAACCTAGTTGAATTTCAATATGATGAATCCAATTCATAGGATTCCAAGTTGGAAAAAATCATGGATAAGCTTATGGATATGGAAGAGATTAGAAAAGAAGTTCAAACAAATAACATAAGATCATTCATCTTTTATTCACAATCTAAAGGTTTGAATGGGCCAACTTTCTAGGGAATTTTGTAGGCAAGGTGTGGAAAACTGTCTGCGCAACATGAATATAAATTCAATAGAACCATGTCAGGCTACCACACTTAGTAATGGGGTAGAGCTAGAAGAATCAGTGAAAACTTAAACTAAACTTGACCTTAGAGACAACCAAGAAATCGAAGAAGAGGATGAAGAAAATAATGCCAACCATCCCTATTATACACCAATTCTTGATATACCATATGTGAACGTCAAAAAATCTTGGGCAGATGTTCAGGAAAAGACTCTATCTTTTGGATTGATGATGATCAAATGACATTCAATATGAATGATGTAATTAAGAATCGAAAGGTTAGTAGATCATTCAGGATAATCGATATGTTTGAATCTTTTGAAGAACAAAAGGATGAAGAACAAATGACAATAGACATTGTGTTCGAAAAAACTATGATAGTTTCTATTCGCGAAGCGAAAGAAGCAGAGGAGACAAAGGTGATTAAGGAAGAAAGAGAGCAACTAACCTTCGTACAGGACAAACTGTTGGATTCAATGGAAGATTCAGGGCGTTTTGTTATTCCCTATTTTTTTGACATTTCACTTGAACGAAGGACATTATTGAGCCTAATGGGTCTTCATAATGTTATCAGCATTGTCCTTCTGATCATCTTGCAATTTGTAGCTTACTTACAAGCTACAAAATTAATATTGAATAGAAAAGGTGGAAGTAATCCACTCATAATTGATCCCGGCTGAGTTTCTAAAGAAAGAACGTTGAGCTATAGATGTTAAAGAAGCACTACATAAGAGGCAACCCATGGAAAATTATTATTTTTGATAGTTTTTGTTAGAACATTTGAATTTCGTAGTTAGGATTATTTTTATTTTCGAATAAAATGAAAAGGGAATAGGATTTTTGAATAAGTGGATGACTTGAGCAAGTAAAGTATCAAGAAGAGTGGGAAAGCTGTAGGCCATGATCGTGGCCTACGACTATGCAAAACAAGGGAAGCACACGATTTTGAATGAAATTTTTACCATTTTACCCCTTTTAACAACCTATATATTCAATTTTGACTTCATTTTTACATTCACTTTCATTTTAACTTTATCTCTCTAGACTTCAAAGCCACAAAGGCTCTCGTACCTCTCTAAAAATTCAACCTTCCAATTTTCTTCCAAATTCGACCTAATTATACCACGTATTAAAGAATCAGCATGACAGGAGCCATATAGACGATAGTAAGTTGTAGGACATTGATGAAGAAACCACGGAGCAGACTTTGGCGTGCCTTTCCCGATCTACACAAAGAAGGAAGGTACTCGTTTTTTATCCCTTCGTGCTAGACAAATTGTAGTTCCTAAGTACTTTGATTTTGAAACACTTGATAGGCTAGAATTGCGTGAGCGAGTAGAAAACCTAGCTGAGAGGATCTAGTAGGCTCAATTCATACGATTTCAATTTCCTATTTATAAGGAGCTTGCATTGCAATTCTTTTACTTCCTTGACATACGACCCTAAGAATCCAAAAGAATTATGGTTAGGTTGGGAGGATGAGCATATGAATTAAATGTTGAAATCATGTGCGAGATGTGTGGATTCCCTAAATCCTCTATCATCGACAATCATGAAGACTTTTGTCCTTCCCAGTACTGGAATGAGATTATTGGAATTGAGCAATTTCATGCAAAGAATGCTCACAACAATGTTATAAGGTCCTATGAACACTTGTTGTTGCATAAATTTATGTGTCAGCTGGTTTTCGAGAAAATCGAAACCAACAAGTGCTCCACAGAAGAAATATTTATGTTGTCATGTATGGACCACAGTATTCTAGTCTATACATCTATTAATATGCTAAATGCCATTGTTATGACACAGCGCAAGAGGAGCAATAATCTAGGAATGGGATACATAGTGTCTGCCATTTCAGAATATTTTGGAGTGGAACGGAGGGGATTAACCATTCACCTCTAAAAATTCTTGAACCACCATCATTTATGGCGAGCTAAAATCCTTAAGTCCCATAATATAGAACTTATGGATATTAGCCAAAAGACACATGTACGGGTCAAGGCAAGTCAGGAGAGTTTGAGGTCAGTGCCACCTCGGCAGGAAAAAGCATCAAGCGAAGATTCCGAGAAAGAAAACAAACAAGAAGAAGGTTTTAGATGCAATCATCGAGATTAACAAGAAACTGGCAGAGATAGCATGATCACAACAATGCCAGAACTGGGATATCTGACTGATCCATCAGTATTTCGAGTCTTAGGGCATTCAATTGCCATCTCTGACACTATCACCACCTCCATTTCCTTAAGACACTTTTTATTTTCCAAATTAGCCTTCAGTTCTATTTTGTTTTTATGTTTATTTTTATTTGTTTTTTGTCACTTTAATTTTTTTTGTCTTTTCTTATCTTATGTGATGTGTGCTTCCTTCTCACATTGAGGAAAATATGTTGTTCAAGTGTGGGGAGGGATTCTGTGTTTTGCTTGTGTATGTGATTTTACGTATTGTATGATAGTTATTAGGTTGCATTGTGTGAATTGTTTGAATGTGTCAATGGCTTAGATGAAGTGAAATTCTTTTAATTTTAAACATAGTCTAGTAAGTTATAAATGATCATTAGCTCTTAAAATTAGAGACGTAAGGTTTTTTGGATAAATATACAACTTAATTAGGACTTAGTGTAAATTTAGCACCCTCTAGGTTGTCACATTCATTCATAATTCAAGGCCATTTAACTTAAATAGCTTAACTAGTATTTTTCATGAAAATGAATAGCTAAAAACAACAAGGTAGGTAAAAAAAGTGTATATTTTGTTAATAAATCACTATTCCGCTGACTTTCAGGTTATGAATAAAGCTAGTAGCTTATTGAAAACATGATAATAGCTGAGTAACCAAATTGACACGCATCACAAACGTGTGCCGTCGCGTCAAAGGCTATAATGACATTTCAACCAAGCTATCTAATAAAAGGACTTAGTTAAGTAGTCGGATCGACATTCATCACCAATGTTTGCATCCGAGTAAAAGACTAAGTCTGTGTTTAAAAATAAAAAAAGTGTGATTCTAATAAAAACCTACCTGACTTGTAATAAGCTTGAATTTTCATTAAAATGTACTTAGGAACTGTTACAGAGTCTGAAGAACCAAAGAATTATTATTGTGTGTGTACAATTTAAAAGGGTAAATAAATTGACACTTAGAACTCGATTAATTTGTATATTTAGTTCAAAGCCTTTAGACATTGATTTTGCTTGTTAATGATTAGATATAACTTATCAGATTGTGTTCAAGATTAAATTTATTTCATGAAGTTGAAGCCATTGCCTCATGTTTGCATTGTGTGTATTGTGTGTTGTATGTTTTTTGTGTTGTTTGCTTGAGGACAAGCAAACGTTTATATGTGCAGATGTTGATAGTTGTGATATGCATTGTGTTTAGGGTGTAATTTGTTAGACATTTAGTGTGAATTTGAGTGTTGAGTGTGTATTTATCATTAATTGTGTTAGTTTATGTGTTTAAGTGTTTAAGTGTTTTTATGGGTTGGTATAAGTCTTTGAGCTTAATTGTTACATTTTTTAGGTATGTTGATGTGTTTGTTAGTATTTCACGGTAAACGGTGAATAACGAAGAAGTTGTGAAGAGTTTCGGGTTAGAAATATAGCCCACGATCTAGCACAACAGGTCACAATTGTGACAAAGAGGGATGAGCAAGGGCAACCAGGGCACGATCGTGCACTTTAGGCACGGTTGTGGCAGAGAGCTTGGATCTAGGCCGCGATCGTGCACTTTAGGTCATAATCGTCAAAGAGAGGGTTAAGCGCTGGCCACGATCGTGGCAAGCAGGGCCACGGTCGTGGCCTGCATTGGGCTGAAGCCAAAACTCCAATTTTGTAAGACTTTTCGGACCGTTTCGACCCTGACTTAAACCTAAGGCATCCAAATTATAAATACGGTATAAAGGGATGGAACCAGCAGTTGTGGAGAGTCTGAAAAGAGAACATTCACGTCAGCCACATTCTAAAAAAAAAAACCTAGAGAGTTATCGAGAGCTTGAGGAAGGAGACAAAGGAAGAGAGTCACGGAGACGAAGCTTGAAGTGATGCACTTCCCAGAACAGGTGGTTTCCTACAGTTGCTGCCTCCATAAATATGTCCTGATAGTATTTTTTTATTTCAATTTTATGGATGTATGAAATTGGGATGATTATTGAAATTAACTGTTTTTAAGTGCTGATTTATTTCTAAACTAACCTTCGGGTTTTTTCTCCTTGAGATTAATAAAGTTTGGCTGATTGTACTTTTATTGATTTAATTGTGATTCAATTGCTGTTCGTAATAATTCGGCAATAAACTGAGAGGATGAGTCGAGTGAAAATAATCAAATTAGGCTAACGAGAGTTAGGTAATTTGATAGATAAAGAATTGAATCAAACCCGTATAATCGTATAACAAGAGATCGAGCATAGGTTCCTAGTAGATTATTAGAAAATTTTAGAACTAATTTAGGTTTTAGGTCAATTATGAATTGAGAGATCACAATTCAATAATTTAAATTAGGGATTATCGATTAGGGTTAAGGATTAAAACTCTGGAGAGAGTAATCTACCTTAGGACCGTTTAGACCTATTAATTCGATAATTGCATAATCAGTTAAATTTTTGTTAATTTCGAATTAAAAATCCCCTTTCTCTCACTTGGTAATTTCTAGGTTGATTTTTGGATTAAGTTGTGTGATTTGTTACTTGTTTAGATTTCTGCAATTTAATTCTTGAAATTAATTGTTTGATTGATTTATTTTAGCATTAGTTTATTTATTTTGAATTATTTTAGTTAGTACAACCTTAGATTTTAGCACTAGACCTCCCTCCTCGTGGGATCGATACCTTAGGTACTACGCGAACGACCCGTGTGCTTGCAGAAATTACCAAGGTTATAAATATTAAAACTTAGCGTATGTAACCTTGCAATCAGTAGTCATGAGATGTATAAACTAAATTAATAGAAGGAAATATGAAGAGAAAAAAAACAAACCTGAACCTTCACTGAAGCCTAGTAATTACACATTTCACTCCAATTTTCTTTGAAACATGTCTCCTTGCCTCTTCATTGGCAGGGAAAGATTGGTAATATTTATGAAGTCAATATCGATGATCCTTCACCCTTATTTTCAATAGCGAACTGACACTAGTTGAAACCTCAGCGTGTCGATATCAACGATATTGAGCTTCATCTGTGAAAAACATGTATGAGTTATTATTTTTTGTAAGTAAAATCATAATACATATAGTAAAATTAATTGAAATATTACCGAAACTTTGTACAATGCATTTTGGAGTAAGTTATCTTGTTTCAACTGCTGGACATGCTGAAGGAAAAGCTACTCGTTCCTCACAATAATGACTAACTCACTGGTCAATTTTGTAGCTTGGATCTTATCCACTGGGTGATGTTGTATCGGGTCAATCATCATTGACAACTTAGTGTTCGTTGTAACATTCATTCGTTGCAACTCAACTCCTTTTATCTTACCTCTACCTCTTTTTCTAATGCCAGCATTAGAACCTGAAGAAAACATAATGAGAAAAACACACTAAACATGTGATAAGTAATTTCAGCATAAATGCAAATATTTTTGGTTAATAATAACATACCTGAAGATCCCTCATGACTAGCAGATGATGTTAGTAAAGGTTATTGCTAATTTTCTTCATTCGATGATGCAATTGCTGGTTGTTCTGTCGGAGAAACTTCATCTACTGTTACCACCCTTTTTTTGTTGTTTCTACTAGGTGCCATTATAATGAACCCGTGTGAAACAAAATATGAACATAACGTATAATTATAATTGAAAAATAAAATATTAAGTGAAACAATAAAATTTGCTTATAGTTATGGTAAATTAACATAACTAAAACATTAACAACATAAGGCAATTACAACTTAGAGACATTTTAAACAACAAAAACAATTTATTTACACGCAATCATTACCATCAAGATTTTGAAAATCATCATCATTAAATGAAACATTAAAAATATGCTTGTAGTCATGGTAAATTAACATAAGTAAAAATCAACAACATAAGGAAATTATTTTCTTAACATTTCAAACAATATAAACAATGTATTTACATTCATTCATCATGATCAAGATTTTGAAACTCATCATCATCCGTAAAAATATAAGTGAAACATTAAAAATATGTTTATAGTCATTGTAATTAACATAAGTAAAACATAAACAATATAAGGCAATTATCTTCTTAACATTTCAAACAATAAAAACAATTTATTTACATTCAATTATTATGATCAAGATTTTGAAAATCATGATCATTAAGAACATTATCGTTTGATTCTTCATCACTAATATATTCGAGCAAAGTATTATCATTGTCACTTAAGTCAACCTGATTATAGTCTTCATCTGTTTGTAAGATAAGATAGGTATGGACTTCATCTAGTTGAACTATGTTAGGCTCGACATCTCTCCTTTGGACTGATGATATATCTGTATCTTCTACTAGAATGCCTTTGTTATTAAACAACAATCTAGTATCTTGATAGACTTCATCTACATCCTTTTCCAATTCACCAATATCCCTTTCACAAAATTCAAACACATTCCTTTGTTGAAACTTTTGAACAACCTTTCAATTGCTACCTAATACAGTATCGTTGATGTAGAAAAATTGTTTAACTTGACTTGCAAGATCAAAAGGATTATTATCATACCATGCCTTACTAGCATTTATGCTAGTAATATACCAATTCACTCTCATGTCAGTTATATCAAATCATTTACATTCAAGTAAAACAACCTTTTTGTCCTTGATATAGTGCAACTCTATTATTTCAAAGATGAAACTGTAGAAGTCAATGATTTCATTGTCTTGATATCTTTTAACGATAACCCTGCTACTTTGCCTTCGCCCTCGACTATCTTGATCTTGCATGTGATATCTCACCCCATTAACAATGCAACCTATGTATTTCTTCCTATAAATATGAGGCCCACATGCCAAACTATATAATATTGTTGTTGCGTCTTGCACGTTACAGAGATGTAACCGTATCATCTGTACGACAAATTAAAAATAAATATGAGGATGAGACATATTCTCATATTTTCATAACATATACTTAATATGAAACTTACTCGATTTTTAAACCATGATATAAACTTCTACCCATGTCTTTCTTCAATATTAATGTTCCATTTGCTGCAAATTGTGTCTTTGTGCTCTCTATTTTAAAAAAAAAGATAGGAAGATCTTAGAGTCAACGAAGAAAAATATAATATGATTGTTTGAATAAAAAGGAATACACATGCTCCATGTATGTATCGACTTTCTCATAGTTGTTCAAAATATACCAGTAGGCAATTTCGAATTTGTCTTTAGTTAACTCGACATATTTACTAGCACTAAGTGGCCTAACTTTTTGGGAGAAAATAGATAACCTAACATCTTCATTAAAATCAAATTTATGTTCTAGTCTATTAAATCTTATCTCCATATTATTTAAGTACACTAATATAAGCCTCTGCAATAGACCCCTCTAGTCGAGCTCTATTACGTACATAATGCTTAAGAGAGCATAAAAACCTTAACATAAATAGTTATAAACTTTGGAATTGTTACAAACAAATAACATAGAAAAAACTTATTAAATGTAATATGACTTACCTTTCATTTAGAAACATCCATCAAAATTACACCGGTCTATAAAGTTTTGCTGCATATAGTAAGTGAATTGCCAAATGAACCATAACATCAAAAAACGATGGGGGCAATAATAGTTCAAGCTTACATAGAATCAATGCTATGTCTTTCTCAAATTATCAAACTCTTCAGCTTTAAGTGTCTTGTAACATAATTGCTTAAAAAACTCTCCCGTTGTCCCAAAGTAATGGACACATCCTTCGACAAACACCTACGTATTCTGACAGGAAGTAGTCGTTGCAAAAGTACATGACAATCATGACTTTTCAACCCTGACACTTTTCCCTCTTTAACATTCACACAACGACCTATATTAGATGCATGCCCATCAAGAAATTTGACTGATTGGAAGAACTGACAGAATGACTATTTCTCATTTTTTGACATGTTGTAACAAACAGGGGGAATAAAGTATGATCCATCATCTCTTCTTTTCAAATGCAAATCTTTTCTTATATTCATGTCTTCCAAGTCTAGTCTAGCCTTAATAGTGTCTTTGGATTTCCCATAAATTCCCATGGCAATCCCTAAAATGGACTCACAACTATTTTTCTCAATATGAACGACATCAAGATTGTGCCTCAATAGTAATTTCTTCTAATATGGCAAGTTGAAAATTTTGCTTTTTTGTCCAATTCAGTTCGATATAATTTCTCTTATGCTTTCTATTACTTGGGTGTTTGCCAAGTGTAATCTCACCTAATTGTGATAGTTGGTAAACAATATCATAACTAGACAACTGCATCAAAGCTTCACCCAACTCTATTGTGCCATTAAACTATTTACTTCTTTGTCATCTATGCCCATGTTCCAAATTTGCCATTTATGCCCATGTTTCAAATAACGATGATAACCCTATAACATATATTACTTCGTATCCTTCTAGAATATGTTTGATGATTACACACAGGACAGGCCATATGCCCTTCAGTGCTCCATCTAAACAAATTCCCATAAGCTAGGAAATCATTTATAGTCTACAAAATAGTAGCATGCATTGTAAATATGTTGCCTTCAACAACATCAAAAGTTTGTAATCCAAATTCCCATAGATCATTTGATTCATCAATTAATGGTTGCACGTATACATCGATGTGCTTACCAGGAATAGTAGGTCATGGAATAAGCAAAGACAACAAAATAAAAGGCCCTTTCATACACTTCCATGGAGGTAAATTGTATGGGACTATAATCACTAGCCACCTGCTATATGAATTACTCATATTACCAAAAGGATTAAATCCATCTAAGACCAATCCTATTCGAACATTATGACAATCTTGTCCAAACCATGGAAACTTTCTATTAAGATCTTTCTATGCCATTGAGTCTGCTAGATGACACATAATGTTATCATCAATGCATTTCTCTTTATGCCACCTAATATCTATAGCTATTTTTGTTGACATAAAAAGTCTTTGGAATCATGGTTTAATATGAAAGTATCGAAAGATTTTATTTGGTATCTTTTTCCCTCTCCCATCATCCACCCACCACTTTGATGTACCATAAATAGGACACTGATGAAAATCTTTTGCTTCCTTCCAAAAAAGAATATAGTCATACTTACAAACATGGATTGTAATATATCCCAATCCAAGGTCCCTTAACAGTTTCTTAGCATCATAATAAGGTTTTGGCAACTTGTATCTGATAGGAAATGGATTGTTTAGTAAGTCAATTAACATGTCAAAGGACTTGTTACTCCATTTATTATAAACCTTCAAATACAACAACTTCACAGCAAATGATAGTTGAGAAAAATTAGAACACCCCATATATAATTCTTTTTGAGCAACTTTCAATAACTTCCCAAAACTGTCTTTTGTAATACTACCAATTATGTTAGGCATTCCTATTTCATTCATAGTCTCCATATAATTTTGAAAATTGTCTAACATCTCATCAATCTCGTCATCACCATCATCATTCATATCACAATCATTAACATCATTATTGTAACTGTCATCATAAGATGTACTAACACTTCTACTACAACTTGCTTCCTTACGTTCAGCATGATAAAGTCATGGAGTACAGAAATTGTCTATGCCCCAGATCAGCAAGTGATTATCTACCACGTTATGACTTTGGAAGTCCACATTTAAACAATCGATTGATGGACAACAAATACTACATTCATTACCCATTTGATCTTTTACAAATTGCTTGAAACTTTTAACTCCTTCTACGTATTCAGTTGACCATTTTCGATGACACATCCAACTCTTATCCATTTAGTTATACAATAAAAGAAGATAACTAAGTTATTATATGCATTTTCTTTTTACTATTATGTTAAAAAAACTTATGTAGCTAAGGTACGTCGCATTGTTTACTATTAACTCAATAGCCGACATATAAAACAACTAATTAATTATGCGGTGGGCAAGGAAAATGTACCTGAGGATGCCACACAAATTATGTGGTTTTTGGCTCCAAGCAAAAAGTGAAACACAGAATCTGCAAAATAGACAAAGGATTTGGTGAATAACAAAATCTATTATAAATAAATTAAAAACAAATAATTAATGGCCTAAAATAATATTTAATATGCATAGACATTATAATGACATAATTTATAAATATCTAATTGCAAATCCTAATATACCATTCTTATGCATACAAAAATATGCATATGACTAAGGCTAGGCAGCAATCCCCTTTATTACTATATACCATATTATTTAGTGAATTTTTTGTTAATCTTTTTCTATTCTTTTTGTCATTCTTTTTATGTCACTATTCATGGTGAGTTATATTTCTTTTATTAGAAGGATATATAAGTAATTTTTCATTGAAACATAAAACATATATACACTATAACTTTTAACACTTTGAAGTCATTTAAAAACTTGTATGCTTCATTCACATTCATAGCATGCATTCTCATGAATGAATTAAAATTTGTCATCAACATCCTAAATTAAATGTTTAATTGTCATGTTCCCAATTATTCAATCCTAAAAATGTTTTTGTTTTGAAGAATATACTTAATATGTCGTGAAAGAAGTAAACATTAGATCTATTCCTTATCTCAAAGTCAAACAACTAATTTGTATACATATGTTGTACTTATTAACTGAATTTTGCAGCACTAACACTCTCCTTATAATTTTGTAGGTGATAATATCCATTTGGTCATTTACTAAATGCTTGGCAATTAATTAATATTAAGGTGGAAGCAATAATCTCCATCAATTCATTGTATTGACCCCTAAAACACTCAACAACTCTTTTTGTAATCAAAAGAAGATCATTTCATTTAGAACACTCATCGACCTCTGTGTTTCACAAATAAGTTTAAAAGTTTTACATCGTTCATAACTACACGATATAACTTATGAACTATTACGAATATGACTTTCTTTTCTATACTTATAGTCGTCGTCATCGTGCATGTTGAGAAAAGATTAAAAAATAGAAAACAGAACAGATTACATTTGAAGGGAAGTTCACTTTCAGACAGGAACATCAAAACAGAACAAACCATAGGACTTTCATAAAACACCTTGTAACCATAACATAACACATACCAAACTTCAACCATTCATTGTGTCTATTCCATTTCTTCACCATCATTAACACATTTAAAAACAAACCTAACAATTGACTTGTTCAATCCGTGCAAACAACTCAACAAATCGAAGAAACCCACATCAATTAATATTCGGTATCATTAACACATTCAAAAACAAACCCACAACAAATCGAAGAAAGACTTACCAAGTTGAGTTAAACTCCAGGAGATAATAGATACGGCAAAGATAAGAAATCCTTCTTGCACAAAGACAGGAGGAACACAACAAAAAATCGATAGTGAGAGAGAAGGAAGCAACGACACAGAGGAGGGCTGGGAGGAAGGGGTTCAGGTTTAATTTTTGGTTAGGCGGGGCGACGTAATTTATAGCAATGAAATAAAGATTTTTCGTTAAATGCTAAACATTTAGCTACGATATTTGATAACCATCATCAATACATTTGGAAAATTGCAGAAAACGATGTAGTTATATTATTCTGATCTTGCACATTTTATGACAAATCCATATTTCGTTGCAAACTGCCATGCATTGGCTATTAAACAACTATAGCGTCGCAAAATGTACAACATTTTGCTACAAAACTATTAAATCGTCGCACAAACTATTTCTTTTACCTTTTCCGATGGTCGCAATTTTCGTCGCCTAAAAGTAAAATTTCGCTACCAATTTTTTACAACATCACTAAAACCCAAGCATTTTCCTAACTTCCTTCATTTTCTTAATTGATTAACATATATGAGTTTTTCCTATTACCAATAACAAAATGAAAAATTAATCTTCTCACCTATATATGCAATTGTTCTTCATTTGCTCAATTTTTGGGAATGACTAATCTTTAGATATAATTTGTTAGAAATAGTTTTATAATTATATTACAATGTCTTGTAAAATTATTATGAATTATTTTTATAAATTACAATAATTAAATTCTTTAATTTTTTCAAATACGTTTTTTGAAATTATATTAATGTAAATGTATAATTGTTTGAAAATTGTAAGTCAATTTTACTTTATTTGAACGGTCAACAAATTAATTTACAAATAGATTTCAATTGAATAATTTAATTTTTAATTTAAATTATGTTTTATTTGGAATAGGAAAATAAGTTTATTAAAAATTATTTATGAACTGGTGGACTTTAGCGACAAACCATGTATTAGTCGCTACATCTGACATTTGTCGACTAAATTCAATAAATCATAGCAAATTAATTAATACTACTTCCAAACAACTACAACAAATAATAAATGAAATTGTTTACTTGCACTAGAAAAATGACATCGTTTTGTGTTAGGTTTTCAAAGCCAAAACATAAAAGCCTTCTCCATTCTTATTCAAGCCATCAACAACAATCCAAAATCCTCTCGTAGATAACTTGTTTGGGTTTTGTGTAGTGCTCATCACTGTCGAAGAACGATTATTCATTCAATCAGTATTATTCTTTTGTTTTATGAGTTATTATGATTATTCTTTTGTTATTTTATTCTATTGTGATTATTCACTAAAAACGTTTAGGTGTTTATTGTGAGTTTTTAATTATGCATTTGATGTATAAGTTGTGTTTATGGTTGTGTTTTGAAGATGATTTACTATCTATCTTTGTTATTTCTTTATGTCTCTTTTCCCATCGACGTTTAACACTTAATCTCATCAAAGCTTTATTTCTGCATTGATAAAATTGTTTCAAGAGTATTTTACTTTTATTCATTTCCATTAATAGTAATATAAAGAAATATAGATAATCCTATATTTCTGCACATCAAGAACATATATAGTCATGTCTATTCTACTTTAAATTCTAAATTTTACATAGGATACAAAGTACACAATAGATTTTTGAAATTTTAGTAAGGGTAACTTTCATATCATTAGGCACATTGAAGAAATATAAGTGCTAAGCTGGACTAGTTTCACTTGTTATCGAAATTAGAGTTAAACATATCATTTTAGTCTAAATCAATATTTGTAGAATATACCTCTTAACATTATTAATCAAGGAATGTCAATATGGAGACTAATTCTGGATGGCCCTAATTCATTTCGTTAGGAGGAAAGTAGCAAAATTGTCCTCATTCAAAAAACCAAAAAAAGGAAAAAGATCTCCACTTCATACACTAATCATCGCTTGCCTTCCATAACCGATCGTTTGCTTCAAGGTGTTTAGTATCATCCAAACAACGTCACTTTCCTTATTATGTACATCTCATTTCCTTTTATGAAACTATTATATATATTCACAATTGATGGTTTATAATACATGTTGTTTCAAATTTCCTTGAGTCTTGAAGATGGTACGTATGCCTATAGAGGCGGGAGCAATGTCATAACACTCCATAAAGGATTAGGAAAATTGGTTGTTTTTGAAAATTCGTGAATTCCATATACTTCGTCTGCTCATTCACATATGCATGTCACTCCAATTTCAGTTCATTTAACAGTTTACTAATCTGACAATATCTAAGTTATATACTAATTGTGTTTTAGGTACAGAATCTATCAGCTCATTCACTATATCTTCTACAAGTTTAGCTATAGCGGAAAAGTTATTACAAGAGGGTGTCAAAAACTTTACACTTGAGGGAAGAACTGTTACTGTTTCAATTGGTGCCTTCGAACATGCAAGGAACCTTATCGGGAATCCAGACATCGTGGACTCATTTACCTTCACCAACTCTCTTGTCACTTGGAATCTAAATAAATAATTATATCATTGTCATTTATTAAGTCAATCAACTGAACTCAACTTTAAAGTTGACTTATTGTTGTAAATATAAGAATTTGTCAAACGACGCCTCTACTAGTTAGGGATCATATTGTGTACTATATATGGACTATTATTGTTTTGATTTTATGACTGTATGAATTGTTAAACTTCTAATTCAAAGTTTATACTACTTCATATATCATATTATTATATCGATAAAATTATTTAAATTTATTATAACTAATTTTTGCAATGTTAGTAAATACTAATGATTAATTAATACTATTGTTTAACACTTAAAAATTTGTTCTGAGTTTTTTTTCAATAATATGTTATAAACATTCAAAATAAATCTCCAATAAATCATATTTTAAACTATGATAGATTATAAAAATATTAGTTTAATAATTTTAAAAAATGTCAACCATTTGGTGCCGATTTCTAAAAATCGCCACTGAATGTGTACCATTTAGTGATGATTTTCAGAAATCGTCACTAAATGTGTACCATTTAGTGACAATTTCTAGAAATTGTTGTTGAATGATTGACATTTAGTGACGATTTTCAAAAATTATCGTTAAATGTTTAACCTTTTGCGACGATTCCTAAAATTCATCACCAAATATTGACCTTTTGGTGACGCTTCAAAATATCGTCGCTCAATATAGACCTTTGGTGACGATTTCCTGAATTAGTCACCAAATATTTGACAAGTTATGGTGGCATTTTTCAAAAGCGTTCTCATAAGCTTATTTAGCAACAAACATCTGACATCGTCACTCATTGTGCATTATTTTGTAACGATTTCTCTTAATCATCACCAAATATTCAACATTTGGCGACGATTTCTGTTATACGTCGCAAAATGTTTTCCCTTTTATCAAGCTTTTTTGTTTAGTCACTAAATGCTTAATTTTAATGACGACTTATTTAAATTGTCGCAATATGTTCACTTTTAGTGATGATTTTCTTTTCGTCGCAAAAAAAAAACGTCACTAAATCATCCGTTTTTGTGGTGAAAAAATTACCATTATTAGTCATAGTTAGCCTTAGATAATTAGCTATACAATTGTTCCCGATACAGTACAAGAGCTTCAGATGTATCTATGAAGTATTGACTTCATGCGTTCATGCATTATTTAATTACTGAGTGGAGGAAAGAATAACTTAGTGCAATCTAATCAGAATTACGTCATTATCAAACGTGACATTAATCTTAGTTCATAAATTAATATAAACACCATCATGGCGCCACCTTCCGCAGGCTCCAAGTTGAAACAAATAAAATAATTAATTCAACTTTTGGCATTTTCTGCTCAAAATCCATTGAAACCGATGCTGAGAAGATTTCAAAGTAGAAGAATGTCCTGTCAACCTTATTGAATATTGAAATTAATACGCAGATAAAGTTTCACAGAATGCACCGTCCACGAAACTTCTTTGGAATTGACAATCCTCCCGTGTTGTCACCGTTTCTCAGCGAAACATGCCGTATTTGGAGAAAAAGACCTACCTGCCTTCTTTCTCACGAAGCATTCTCGCCCTCTTGTGACGTTTTCTTCCCTTATCGGAATTTTCAATTTCTACTTTTGATTTACAAAATGATTGATAAAATTAAGGGTACTCTCTAATTGCATTTTTTTATTGGATGCAACAAAAAGGACGGAAACTTTAACAAAGAAATGAGCATGATTAATTACCGAACTAAATAGTTAAAACTAGTATAAATATTGTGAATAACGTACTAAAATTGGTATTAATTTGATATATTAATATAATATAATATTGATGTCTGTCAATATTAAATCTCGTTTTAAATAATTTTTAAAGTTTTAATTTTAATTTAATGTTATAATTTATTAATATTAACATTTCATTTTTAGTCATGCTAACAATTATGAAAATACTTTTAAAAAAACTATTATTTAAAAGGTTTTACTTTTAAAAATATTTAAACATAAGAACAAATTTTCCAATTTAACCGTTTAATTTCAATTTTACAATAATTACATAATATTTTTCAATATTTTAACTTTCACTAGCAGACAACATATTCCATTTCATTATTGTCTATTCTTGATTAGGAATTATCTAAAATAAATTATCTTCTGGAGATGTTCGTTTAATATGCAAAAATTGCTCAGCAACAGTCGGACAAGTAGAGAATGCTGGGATGAACCAGAAAAGTTTAGGTAGAGCCGGATCTAGTCTGCATGGGATTAGCCGCTTCAATGGCATCTTTTATTCTGGTCGGCTGACCGTTCGAGTACCCTAAATTACGCTAGAAAATTATAGATATAATCTTTTATTATATAAATCTATTAATTATGAAGATAAGAAAGACTCATATATTTATGGAGCAACATTACAAGTAAATACTAAGCAAGAGATTCTTTGTAATTATAACACAAGTAAAATAAAATTTTTTGAATAAATTTATGTCTTTATTGATTTTGACTCGATCGGTATCCTAAAGGTGAATGGCTCTGCTAGGAATATGAAATTATGCAGTACACCTAATACAACAACCCGATGTAGTACAATGCAGTTTAGTACCATTTTCCTTTCAGTATAATATGAAAGGCACAACTGTCCTATTATGGTATCTTTATAATTCATAATATATATGGAAATTAAATATCAAAAAAAATATGATTAATTATGCTGGATCACTTTATAATTTTGATTTTTAAAATTCATTATTTATTTCTAGCAATTAAACAACTCCCCTGTCGTATTTCATTACTTCTTCGTCTCTCACAACTTTAAAATAACATCACAGTAAAACTTAATAAATCCAATATTACATCGTTTTGAATAGAAATAAATAAAAATTTAATAGAATATGACGAATGTAGCTGCGCAAAATAATATTATACAGAAATACTAATTTTTAAAATGTGATAATTAAAATAAATAAATGTCAATCAGAAGAGATTTTAGTGAATTTAATGTAAAAACTTATTTGTAATTGAATATTAAATATTTTATATATAAATTATTAGAATTTAATTATATGTTGACAATATCAAAATTTTATTTCTTTTTCTAAGCACAAATTTTGATAACATAATATATATTTTATTTAAATAAATACTTATCTATTTCAAATATATATTAATATATTAATTGCTTCTATTAAATATTTATATTATTCAACTAACACTTTAACATAAGTAAAATTATTAATTTTGTACTTTAACAAATTATTAATCTATATTTTTAAATTCAATGATATATTCGATATATTAATAATTTATTCCTTTTCTAAACGTAAATTTAACCAAAATTATTGAATTTTGATAAAATAATATGTTTTATTTAAATAAAATCTGATCTATTTTTAATAAATATTAATAGATTAATTACAAATTCTAAAATGTTAAGAATTATAATACACGTCAAATGAACCGCATGAATTAATTCCAGGTCCCAAAACACACATTATGGTTTGCACTAGATTTTCACCGAAGCACGGAAAAGAAATAAAGATCAAATTAAATTTAGGAAAAAGAAATAGACAATTCGCTGAGTTATAAAGCATTACCATGCTTGGGGAGACAAATGTTAAGCAAGTTATATATCTAATATAACCCTCAATACACAACAAGTATACAGATCGTATCTTGTAATATCGAAAGATATTGCTCCTATGAAGATTATGCGAGAACCAATTCAAACCTAAATTTGTCTAAGGTCAAAAGAAATTGATTTTAATAAAAATGAATAACAAAAATTGAAAGAGAATAATAAAACAAAACAATGAAATCAAACAAGAAGTGAGCTGCAAAATTAGTTTAGGTTTTGATTAAGGATGAGTGCTTAGGATTTATTCTTTCTTTATTTTGTTTTCTTAACTATCCAATTATGTGTTGATCTTAAATTTTCTAATGTATTAATTACTTTTTCTGAAGACCTAAACAATTAACCTTAATTGAATCCAAAAATTCCATATTTACAATATCTCCATTCACAAATCTATCCCTATTTGCAATTAGGTCTGAAGTTATCTTTTGGATAATTAATTCTTATACAAGATCTCTCTTCGAATGAGTATTAATTTGATAATTGCAGAACTTATTAAACTGCCAACTCTCGTTGCATAATCTATTATGATTACTTATGACTCACTCTCTCGACTTATTATCAAGTATAAGCATGCACAATTATCACAAATATCAAAATATATATTGAATTAATAATAATTAAAGTCATAAAATAGATTTAGAATAAACCCCTATCTGAAATTTAGAAACTATTGACATGTTAAACATCTTAGAATTCGGATCCCATCTAGATTGATGAAATAACTAAACAAAAAGAAGAAAAAGTTTGTTTGGATCTTGATATGGAAAACTAGAATTCCTAGACGTGTTCTTATTGTTCTCCCCTGTTTGGTCTACTTGGGTGTGTTGGCTGCTACGTTTAACATTGTTAAATAGTGTATTGGGATTTTGGGGTGTATAACTAGGGTTTTCCACTTTAATCGGTTCCAAAAATGTCCTCAAATCCCAAAACAGATGAAAAAACTTGCACCTAGAAAGTCTCATGTCACTATTGTGACCCTGGGAAATTTCTCTCTATCACCATTTTAACCCTACCCATTCAGCTACATGTACGTCCATCTTCCTTGTTCTTCAATTATCTAATTTCTAACACTAATAAACACATCATACACATTAAAAAAGTAAAATTAAGATTTACTTTTTTAAACGACACAAATACTTAGAATATAAAGAAACATTCATGTAAACACAATTTTAAGCCTCTACATTTGACAATCATCTAATAAACACCCAAAAACATACTAAAACTCCTATCAAAAGCATAGTATAAATTATGCCTGTCAACATTCCCACACTTAAATTTTTGCTTTTCCTCAAGCAAAGACAAAAACATAAACGAACTAACGAAACACAGAAAATCATGCAATATACAATAATGGTATAATGACACAATCTTATGAAATCAATTTAACCATAAACATGAATCCTTCAAATTGTGCCAACATATTAACTTATTTCTTTTATGTTTAATCGCTTTGAATTGAATATACATATCAATCAAAACATTAACACCTTATTCACACACTGAAGGCGCTTGCACATATACATTTATAATTAGTAATCAACCAAAAAAATGCAAATATCACTAAGTATCCCTTCATGACAATTCTTGCTATTTTCAAAGATCAATAGGTCTTATTTATCAAAAAACTATTTTTTATTTTTCTTTAACGTTAACCTAGTCTTTTAACGTGAAGACAAATGTCTTGTTATGAATATGTCCCGATTACTCAACTAGGCTATTTTTTATTATTTTGCTTGGTTAGAATGTCATTCTAGCCTTTTAATGTGAAGACAAACATTTAGTCGTGAATGTCCCAGGTTACTCAGCTACATTATAAACCCAATTAGCTACCAGCTCTATTATGAACCCAAATTTTTTCAAAAAAGGCCTATGAAATAGTTATTTATTTAACACATGCTTTCTTTTCTTTTCTTTTCTTTTTTTTGATTTTTTAGCTTACTTCATTTTTTTTAATTAATTTTTCTCATAAAAGGTTAGTAGTAATGCTGACCAATTCAATTCACTCCTAACTATAAATGTATACAAAAATTTCCTTAAAGTGGACAAAATAGGTGTCATATCTTAATTAAAATGCATATTCATCCAAAGAAACTTAAAAAATAAAATTCACAAGTTGATATGTCTTTACAAATTAAATAATCAAGTTTAAAGTTAAACTAATTTCATCAAATTCCTTCCATTGACACATTCACATAATTCATACATATGTAACAAAATGTTCGCATAATGTCAATCTAATTCAAAAGTTACCATAATATGATATGCAAAATTCACATACATGACATGATAATGTACAAACCTCCCTAAACTTAAACAATACATTGTCCTCAATATGAGAAAACAAACAACACACATATGAAAAGAAAAATGACAAGAAATAACAAAAAGAAAAGGTTAAGAGCATGAAACCATTTATGGAGATCTAAGTGGTGTCAGTGTTGGAGAAGGAATGTGAACACCTTGAGCAGCGAAGTACTTGTAAATCTTCTTAATAGCACATCGCTGTCATTTTTGTTGTTACACCATCTCCTTCAGAAGTTTGTTGTTATTGAAGACCAAATTGAAGACCTTCTCCTAACCTTCCTTTTCATCATCTTCTATATCTTTACTTGTTGAGAACTCAGGTTGCTATTATGTTGGTACAATCTCGAACTAACTTGTCCTACCTTGTGTTTAATATGAGTTTTAGAACTAATATCTCAGAGTTCCATGTGATGGACCGACAAGATTTTAGCATGCTTTAAGTGAGTGTGATTTAAAAACTCAAGAAAAACAATGGTTAGTCCTTCAACATTAACACCATAGTAAACAACAAGCGTCGTATCTCATACCAAAACAACTACTTTTTTATTTAAGAGCAGTAGTTATAAATTGAAAAATATGGGTGATTGTACAAACTTTTACATTATTACAGATGCACCATAAAATGAATATTTATTTGACAAAAAAATTTTACTTTATGATTTATCAAGAACAGTTTGGCACATAAACTTTCGCAGTAAAAAATGCTCAAGAGTGACATTATTATAAGCATTTCGTACATCAAAGTTATCCAACTTTGTTAAATGTTTCTAATGCCTCTTGGAACAAAAATCATTATGCTTTTCATTTATGTTTCATTGAGGAAATCAACCAATTTCTAACTAAAACATCATAATTCAAATGATATGGTTGATCCCTCAATCGAAACCAAAATTCAGTTAAATCCAAAACTACAAAAAATAATTTTTGTTTTCTATTTTTTCATAATTTGGTCTAGTATCGACTAAATATATATTATTTAATTATTTGATATATTAATTATTAATAAAAATATGAATACTTTAATTTAATAGTGTATATTTAATTAATTTAAATTAATTATTAAAAATATGAAAAATTTAATTTTCTTTATTAATTTTTGTAATTAAATAAATATAATTAAGTTTAAAATATCTTCAAAATATAAAAATTTCAAATAAATTTAATTTTTAAATTATTTATTTTAGAAAATAAAATAATTATTAATAATTATTATATAAGAGATTAAAATAAATTTAATCAATTAAAAATAATTTATCTTTAAATTTATTTTAATATGTAATTATCATTAATAATAAAAATATAACTATATCGATATTAACAATCAAACAAAATTTTGTTTTTATTTAAAAATAAAAATTGAAAAGAAAAAAAAATCTAAAAACTACGACAGAAGAAAAAAAGAAGCAAGGTGGTCTTTTCCGTTTTAACAAGTAAAGAAAGCGGTGACTTATGGTTTTGGTTAGCCTCGATTTGTCAATTCGTCCCATGTAATCTTCCGAACAATGACGGTGCAACAGGATCGCTTATTCACAACCAACCGCCTGAATTAATATATAAGACTTGTTTTAACAAATTGGATCCACAACTTTGTTTCCTAATGTCTGATCTCTTTGGCTGATTCATGCGTCCTGCTGCCAACTATTCAATGAGAAGATGCACTCTCAACAATTTGATTAATCAAGTAAATTAAGTTACTTTGGAATATAATTTCAAAACCTATTAAAGATTATTTGATTTGATTTGTTTTTTATTTTTATTTTTATTTTTAGCTTTTAATTTTTAAATAAAATTTGATTAGTTATTATGTCAGCATAGTTATACTTTGTTAGTAATAATAAGAGAATGATCCTATTTAAGCAATAATTTTAGCCTAATGTACCTGTAAGGTGATCCTCTCACAACGAACAACATAATATTTCGTAACTTAGAGTATGTCGCTGTCATAGAAAATTTTAATCAAAGTTTTTTTAGTTAAAAACATTACGTGAGGTTAATGAAGTACTAGTGAAAAACTTCATTAACCTCACCAACATATATGTCTATGTTGGTGCGTGTTCAACTTCAATCATAGCCGCCCTTTTGGCAACTAAGTAGTTAGGCAGCAACTTTCGACGTGAACTAATGGTTAAAGATACGATAAGATTGATTTTGGAAATTTAACAAAACTGATGAATGATGATGCAATCTTCTGTGCTTTAGCTTAATTATTTCAAAATTTGTGTGCGTTAAGAATCATATATCTATTTTTCCAATAAATAATTTATAAACATTAATGAAATAATTTATTTGATTTTATTGATAATTTAATGCATTACCTATTCTAATATTATATTAACTGATGAAATTTTTTTAAAACTTTTAGTTGATAACATTTTTTACAATTAAATTTTTTTATTTTATGAATAAATTTAAAAGTTTATAATTATCCAAATAACATGATAATAAAATTTCAATTAGTCTCAATTTTTATTTCTTTAAACTTTTACATAGTAGCATCCTATCTCTACTTCAACGTTCATCATTCCTTAGCATTTTGTTTGTGTTGCTTTAGATAGTGTTGAAATGTAAGTGTTCACGTACATAATTTTATTAATATTTCATCCTTGTTGGACTGTATTAGGAAAACATCTTAACTTGTTTGTACTGATAAATTCCTTCTACGGTCTACCCTTTGTTTCTCCTTTAGAACCTGCTTTGAACTACTAGTCATTGGTCCTAAATGGGCAGGCAAAGTTGGAAACCAAAATCGTCCTAAGAGAATCTAAATTGCTTTTTTGGATTCTGTGATAGCGTGAACTGGTTGAACTGGTAGTAAATACCCATAAATCGTCAAATAGGTGGTAGCTAGGCCCGCTGTTTGTAGTGGTTGAAAAAAAAAAATTCCTTTATGATATGAGAGGGAGCTCGTACTGGAGCACACAGCTGTACGTACCTACCAACATTGTCATTTTTCAATGGTTGCCCATTGCTCATATTGGTAGAAGTAGAAATTTATATGAAGGTTTTACGGAATATTTTACTTGTTTTCGATTATTTTAAAATACTTATTCGTAGTATGCCGATACTTGTACATATGTCACTCAGGTTCAAATCTATTACTTGGAGTGACTAGTTACAGCAACATGGTTAATTAGAATTTTAATGACCTGCTATTTTTATAAAAAAAAAGGTAAGAGCGACAATTTTAGTTCAAATCTTAGATTTTTTTAATTTTTTAATTTTTGAAATTTTTTATTTTACAATTCTCTGAAAAAAACTCATTTGCTTCAACTTAGTTTAAAAAATAACAACAAAATACATTCAATATGAACATCGGATATGAACTAATTTTATATCACTAATATAGTAATTCAAATTAACTCATAAACTTAGCTCGAATTAATCAAATAAATTATTAATTTGAGTTGAATTTAATTAGTTTAATTCAAATTTAAGAATGACTTTAATCTTCATATAAATAACATTTAATTTGTGCAAGTGTAATGTTTATTGTGTGTATTTTGTTATTATTTTTAACTAAAGTTTAAGAGAAAAAGTTTTTCTAGAGAATTGAAAATTGAAAGGAGTTTTCCCAATAATTTTAAATACTAGGGAGTTTTAAGATTTATAAAACTACAAGACAAGTTTATATCTTTTACTCTTTATAAGAAACTAAAAGTTAAAGCATTTTGTTATCATTTTTTAAAGTTTGGGTTAAAATTCTAAGATTGAGTATAATTTGAGATTTTTTTAATAGTCCTATTTTATATATTAAGTTATTTTAAAATTATGTAAAAACATATTTAGAATTTTTAAGTTTCATTTATTATATGTTTATTATAAATATATATATATATATAAATATCTATATATCTATCTATCTATATATATATATATATATATACATATAATGATGATATTCATATAGACACATTTATTTCTATTCACATATATCAAAAGAAATTAATATAATTTTACTAAATTTAAACTTTTTGATTTTGTGTTCCATATTTATAAAATTCGTTTATAAATGAAAAATGATTAATTGACTATATTTATATACCCATATTTAGTATATTTTGTACTATTTAATAGTTTTATAGTATTTTTGGTACTTATTTTACTTCAAGTATGTTTTTAGGTAATTATTGCCTTCATATATTAAAAGAAGAAGAATTCAAGTGAAATTGAGGTACAAAATAGAAGAATGAAGCAGCTTTGGAGATAGACGATCATGTATAGGAACCATGTAAGTCACTGTAGATGTGTGAAACTGCAAATATGTTGTTTATGCCTATGTGAAGATACATGTCTGCGTATAAATTTTGCCCGAGTAAGCTACTGTAGCCACCTTCAGCCATCCTTTCCAAGTTAATTTCTTATTTCATCTTTGTGTTTATTTCATTTAATGTATGAGATAGGTATGAGGATGACGAATATTTTGTTTAAGGATGTTTTAAACTTCATTTGGGATTTGTTTTTGAATCAATTATGATTTGATTTCTTTTGATGTTAATGTGTTGGGTATTGTGATTGTTTGTTGTTTTTGCATACTTTGATAACAAATCAAGAGAGTGAACCAATAGTAAGATGATTACGTTAGGTAATAAGAATTAGCAACCTAATAGATCACATAAATAATCAAATCGGTAATTATATGACAAGAGATCATGTGTGAGGACCCAATTGTTTATTAAAGTGCTTAAAAACTAATTGGAATATAGGTTGTTTATTAATTGAGATATTGCAATTTCAGAACATCAAATTCAATTAGGGATTATGATTTAGGGTTTAACAATTATGTCTCTTGAGAGGATAATCAATCATTTGAAATTCTAGGACTAATACCTCAAAATTGATTAAAGTAGCAATTGACGATAGGATAAATCCCATCTTCTCATTATCAATTAATCTTGCCTTATGTGATTTCTTGATTGTTAAGTGGGTGTGCTTAATTTTGATTTCTTTGTGTTAATTTTAGAATTTCATTATCAATTGATCCATATTCAATTGCTTAATTTTCTCTGCACTTTTATTTTCATTTTAATTACGATTTTTAGACCTTAGATAAGTTAGGATACAATTAGTTCACTAATTCCTCGTGAGATTGACACCTCAACTACCACATTTACGACCTACGCACTTGAGAAAAATTGAGGGTTTTATAGAACTAAATCTTGTTCAACAAGTTTTTGCGCCATTACTGGGGAGTTAGTTAGGATTAGTTGAATTCATTTAGTTTAAGGAATTTTTGCCTTTCTTGTGTCCGTTCAATTGCATGAACACAAAAGTTATTTGGAGTTTAAGTTGGATCACCAAAACCTTAGCACTTGACGTCGCCCTTTTGGAACGAGAAATTTGACGAGCTAAATGCTAAAAGAAGAAATTGAAGAACTAGTGGAGAAAGAATTTCATCAAGAATTCAATAAAGGAGGAAATCATGGAAACTAGTCACAAACCCTTATAGATTTCATAACACTGGGGTCAAAACAAGGCATGACTTGACCACCAGTTCAAGTAACCTCATTTCAGATTAAGCTTACCTTATTAAACATGTTATAAACAAATGTGCAATTTTACGGATTGACTAATCAAGATCCTAACGCTCATATAGTTAATTTTCTAGAAATATGCGATACTTTCCGATATCATAGGATGTCGGAAGATTTCATTAGAATGAGGCTCTTTCCTTTCACGCTAAGGGATAGAGCCAAGGTATGGTATCATTCGCCAAGTCCCACAAATGCCACAACTTGGGAGTAGTTGGTGCATGTGCTCCTGGATAAGTACTTCTGTCTTATGAAGACTACGAAGCTGATTAAGGAAATCACAAATTTCCAATAAAGTGATAAGGAGTCACTTTACGAAGTATGGGAAAGTTATAAGGATTTGTAAGGGAGGTGTACTCATTATAATTTACCTAAGGAATTCTTGCTGGAAACCTTCTACAATGGAGTTACTCCATCCACACGAGGCACCATAGATGTAGCATTTGGAGGATCTTTAATGAGGAAGATAGTTGAGGAAGTGGAGGAGTTATTGGAGGAGATGGAAAGTAACAGTTGTCTTTAGACAATGGACAGAAGTAGTCAACGCACAATTCTCTAAGAGTAAAAGGGAGCCATAGCTATTGACTCAATAACAAAAATGCAAGTCAAAATCGACAATTTAACTCGACAACTTAACAACATGAAAGCTTCCTTTTCAGATCCTATTAAAGCAATTCAGCAGAGATGTGAGATGTGTGGACCAGACAGCAGAGATGGGAGCCATAGCTGTCAACTGCTTTCTAATGCAAAATAATGAACCAAAGTAACTCAATTACATGGGAGCATAGTTTGGTCGAGAAGGGGGGAACAATCACTACTCAAGCATGTATAATCTTCAGTGGAAGAATCATCAAAACTTTTCTTGGTTAAATAATGCAGGAGGTCAATTTCTATCTTAAGGGCCACTTGGATTCCAATAGGAGAAACCTAATTCCATGGACTCTAAGTTAGATAAAATTTTGGAAAATATTAGGAGCATGTAGAACACTCAAAAGAGGTTGGAATGAAGATTTGAACAAGTAATAAAGAACCACGCTTCTTCCTTCCACAAACTAGAAGTCTAGATAAGCTAATTGGAAATGTATTGTCTGCACGAAATGTAAGGAACATTTCGAGCAATACAAAAATAAATCCGAAGGAAAGAATAATGGCGATCACCCAATCCATTGAAGAGAAGCTCAATCAAGTTAAAGAAGAAAGGGAAGAAGAAAAGAAAAGGGCTAATAGAAGTTCCCTGTCAAGCAAATATAACTTAACGAAGATCAAGGAGTATCGTCTTACAATTCCGTACTCCATTCTAACACAGAGAAAGCCAAAATAAGTAGAGGTGTGAATGAAGTTCTTAATATAATAGATCAACTAAAAACACGAATTGTCCTTGTGGAATCCATAAAGAGAAGTTAGTAAACAGAGAGGAACTAAAGAAGTCTAGAGGTGAAGTATTAAGCAAAGAGGAATCCAACGAAGTGGCAACATTACCATAAAAGCAAGATGATCTAGGGGATTTTTATATTCTTGTACTATTGATAGTGTCAAAGTGGATAAGGCTTTTGCAGACTTAGGAGCTGGCATAAGTATGATGCCTTACACTTTATTCAAAAAGATGGAGTTAGGTGAAATAACACCAATTAGGATATGTGTGCAAATGGCTAATAGATCAGTCCACTATCTTAGCGGTATAGTTAGGCATGTTCTTATTAAGGTTAAAAAATTCACCTTTCCTATGGACTTCATTATCTTAGACATTGGAGACACCTTTTATCCTCAGATGACCATTTTTAACTACTATCCGATCTCTTATCGACATTGATGGAGGCGAGTTAACTTTAAAAGTAGGGGATGAGAGGGTTTAATTCAAAGTGTCTAATGGTACAAGAAATTCTTTCAAATTTATGGACACTATCAAGAGAAATGAGTCTTGTGAAAAAGTTGAGCAGAGTTACCAAAGAAGCCAAAATTTCAAAAAGTTAATCAGAAGAAGAAGAAGAGGAAGAAGAGTGTTGGTAAGCACAATTTGGTTGCTCACTTACAAGTGATTAATCCTATAGGGTACTACAATTACATGATTTGTTTGAACCACTGTAAGCAAAAGAAGTCTGTCGAGCTAATGATAATAAATGAATACGTCGAGTTAATAACAGTAAATGAAGCGCTACATAGGAGACAACCTATGATTTTAACTTTTTGTTGTTTTATCTGTTGTTGCATGTTAGGTTTTCAATTCTGTTGTTGCATGTTTTTGCGATACAAGTTAATATGTTGAAAAAATTAAGTTGGTTTTCCTTGTCTCTCTCCCTCTCTCCTTTTTCACAATGGATTGGAAAGGTATAAAAAACAAGACAATAAGGTGATGATAAAAATTTAAGGTAAGGTAGGAATTTGGGAGTCACACGAAGAAGAGAATCAAAAACGAAAAAGGAGTGTAAAAATTCCCAGTGTCATAATTGTGACCCAGTTTTGAGGTTTTTGTCACGATCTTAGTAAAGATCATGACCCTATTTTAAAGTCACAATTGTGACCCTAAAAATCCCTTCTGCCACGATCGTCACCTATGGTGGGTCAGAATGGGCATGTAGAATTTTCAAGCTTTTTTCTTAAATTTACTCCTCCTTTCTTCCCCCTAACATATATATTCACTCTTACCCTTATTTTTCTTACCCACAACACTATTTCACTCTCTCTCTAGAATCAATAAGCCTAGATCCTCTCACTTCTCTCTACAACCCACCTCAAGGTTCTTCCTCTCTATACCCCTTTCATGCATATCTCAGTTAAAATGGGTCCTAGGATTAAGTAGAAAATCAAACGAGCACAACTGAAAGGCCATGTATGAGTCTCAGGGCGCAATCAATGGAATCAAGCAGTGGATTATAGAACACCATTTTCGATTAACTTGGAAGAGGAAGGTACTCATTTGTGAACTCTTCGCGCTAAAAATATAGTTGTGCCAAAATATTTAGATTTGATATCTTGGAAACCCTAGGACTAAGAAAGAGGGTTGAGAACTTAGGTCGCTGAATTCAATGGGAGAAATTCATGATCTTTAATTTTGTTGCATATGACTAATTAACCATTGAATTCTTTACGTCCCTTCAATTTAAGCACAGTAACACTAAGGAATTCTAGTTTTGATTACGGGGTTAACTATATGTGTTGAAATATGAAATGATGTGCAAAATTGGTGGATTCTCAAAATTGATCATTGTGGATCAACACAATGATTTTCATGATAAATAGTTTTGGGTCGAATTAATTGTTGGATAACTTTGATCATAATAATGCACACAATAACATCATTCACAATCCTGAACACTTGTTGTTACACAAATTCATGTGCCAAACCATTTTCAACAAAAGTGAAAGCAGCAAGTGTTCAATGAAGAAGTTATTTATTTTTGTGGTGTATGGATCATAACATCCAAGTTTGTACAACCGTTCATATTTTTAATACGATTATTATTGTTCTGCAAAAGAGAAGCAATGATCTTGACATAAGATACTTGGTTACTACTATTGTTGCTCACTATGGTGTTGATTGCAAAGGGCTAACTATGTGTTTGCCTGAGTTTCTTAGCCATAGATATCTACGGAAGGCTGAAATCTTGGAGGTCCATCATATGAAACTTTGATATGTCAGCTCAAAATCTCATGTGAAGAATAGGGCAGGACAGACCAGTTTGAGCTCAGCACCACTGCAACAAAAAATTGAGGAATCGACCAGTGAGGAACCTGAAGAAGAAGAAATCGACAGATAGGAGCAGATGCTAAATTCCATCTCATACAATACCAAACTATTGAAGGAGGTGAGAGAGGAACAACCTCAGACACGATTACCAACTTAATTGCTATAACGGTTTTATACTCTAACCTTTGTCTTTTTATTTTGTTTTTATAATTTTCTTGTTATTTTGTTTTATTCCCACCTTACAAGTTATTTTTTTCTTCCCAAATTGAGCTAAATGTGTTATCCAAGTGTAGGGAGGTGTGCACTATATTTTTATTTTGAATGTGAATTTGGCATATTGTATGTTAGTTTTTGCTTAGGCTTTCATGGTGTGAATCGTGTGGATGTGTCAATGGATAGGACTTAACAGAATTAGTTTAGCTTTGAACATAGTCTTCTAAGTTGTAAAGTTTATTAGTTTGTGCAATTTGTGTCTTAGGTATCTTTAGTTAAATATGCATATTAATTAGGATCTGACGTTAATTTGCTCACCTTAGGAAATTTGTAATTTGCTCACCTTAGGAAATTTGTCACATATATTTATAATCATAGGTCAATTGAATAAGTAATATTGTTAGTATCTTTTCATAAAAATGATTAGATAATGAAATTAGGTAGGAAATAAAATGTGAAAAATGTATATATTAAGCAAATAACTATTCCACTAGCCTTCAGGTTATAAATAAAGATATAGCCAGTTGAGAATATAATGTAGCTGAGTAACTGAGTCACATTCATCATAAATGTTTGCCTTTACGTCAAAAGGCTATGATGAGATTCCAAGGAAGCCTATTAATAAAAACATGACCTAGTTGAGTAACTGGGGGACATTTATCACAAATGTTTGCCTTCGCATCAAAAGACTAGGCCAATGTTAAAGAAAATTAACAAAACGATGCTTTAATAAATAAATCCTACTAATATTTGTTAATAGAATGATTTTTCATGAAAAGCTATTTGTGATGTTTGTAATTTAAATTGACTACTGCTTATCAATGTGTGTATGTAACTGTTAAGGTTGAGTGAATATGGCGTTAAGATATTCATTAGTATGTATATTTATTCTAAAGTGCTTAGTTATAGATTATATAAGTTAATAAATTAGAACAACTTGAAGGGTTATGTTCAAAGTTAAATTAGTTTCATGAAGTTTAATGTCATTATATCATCATTGCATATGTGTGCTTACATTTTTGAATGTTTGGTGAGTTTATGTTACTTTTTCTTTTGTTTGAGGATAAGCAAAGTTTAAGTGTGGAAATGTTGATAGCTATAGATTACATTATGTTTTAGTGGTTAATTTAATATGTTTTTAGTTGTTAATTAGATGATTTGTGTTATGTGGTTTAGAGCATGTTATCGGGCTTTAATTTGTGCGTTTGAGGTGCTTTGATGTGTTTGTTAGTGTTTGATATCAGGGAAAGAAGATTAAATAAGTTTGGAGAAAATTTAGAGGAAGACTCAAGGTCACGATCGTGACAGAAGCAACCCAGATATAGCCCTGATCGTGACTGAATGGGCCATAAACGTGACAGGGGTAATACGATGCAGGGATTTTCTTCCATTTATATTTTTGGAGGGTTGTTTTGAATTTTTTTTGCCTGGGTTAAAACCTACTTTTACCTTAAAAGGAAAAAACACTATAAAATAAAAGAGAAATGTCCTAATCAAAGGAGCCTCCATCTTACCATTTCAAGAAAGAGTTAAGGAAGAGAAAGAAGAGAAAAGGGGAGAGAAGAAGAAGAAGAGGAGGAGATACTGTTGCCACCTTCTGTTGGACCCTGAAACTTTTCTTAGAAAATTTCGAGCAGTACATGAGAAGTGTGGATTGGTTCATATTTTGCTTTGGTGATTTTGGTAGTGAGAGACTATGAAATGGGCAGAATTAGGGTGAAAGTGATGAAAAACAAGTATATATATGTATGTATGTATTTTCTATTATTGGTGTTCATGATTAATCATGGACTATAATATCTTTATAGATGATATGGAGTTGAAAATGAAGCAGAGAAGAT